>JBBBWG010032597.1:31090-41868 GCA_037176905.1 Azolla pinnata
TCTTGAAATAGGCGTACAATCTTGTCTTCAGATTTACATGATGGCTTGTTGAGTTTCCATTGCTGATATTGACACGCTTTTATATCGGGGTGGATGTGCAGTGCTGATTTGGCTGTTCACTGCTGCATGTATAAAGACAGGAAGGCCACACATAGCTCGCCGAGCGATTGAGCTCCTGGAAAGCCGCCTGTCAAAGGATCACTGGCCAGAGTATTACGATGGCACGACTGGGAGATACATAGGGAAGCAGGCCCGCAAGTTCCAGACGTGGTCCATCGCCGGGTACCTCGTAGCTAAGATGCTGCTCGAGGACCCGTCCCATCTCGGGATGATCTCTATCGAAGATGACCGCAAGGCGAGAAACGCAAGCATTCCAAGGTCAGCCTCTTCGACATTCTGATCTTGGTCGGGCTCGGTGTTATTTCCGCCTTCCTTTTCGCCATCTATCCGTAGCCAAAGCCTTTGTGTAACACAAAGGCAAAATAAATGGAGAGAAAAAAAATAGCAGCAGCAGCAGGAGGAGGAGGAGGAGGAGGAGGAGGAGGAGAATCGGCTCCTCGATTCGGAAGGGCAGAGAGGTATTGGAAGGAAAAAAAGACTTGTCTACCCAATGATATGATGATGATGATGGTGGTGATTATGATGATGATGATGATAGTGGTGGTGATGATGATGATGACGACAACAACGACAACGACAACAACAGCGACGATGACAGTGGCAATGATGTATCAGCAGCTGTGGTGTTTAGTTCTCCATGTACCATTCCACTGATTGATTACTACCAAGTGGGCTGCTAGAGCAAAGTACTGGAGATAAAAAAGAAAAGAAAAAACAAAACCCCACTCCTCAAAACTACACTCCCAGATAAACCCAAAAGAAAGAAAGAAAGAAAGAAAGATGAGCACAAAAGAGGAAAGGCTTTGTTTGGGTTTGTCGTCCTTGTAATACCCCCATCTGTCCCTCCCTGGTAAAGATCCTCACCCTTCTTGCACAGTTTGCATCCATCCAATAATTAGTTTCTTTTTCCTTTTTTTTACTTGCTGCATTATTATATTAGCAGATCCTAAGGTTTCTTTATTGCTGCCACATTTGTACTCTGCATCTTTCCCACCACATGGAAGAAATAGTTGAGATTAAGAAAGACAAAGGCACATTATATATATATATATATATCTACCTATGCACACATACACATATTTAACTACCACCATGTCTGTACGTGTGGAAGGATCAACAAGAGTATAATGCTTACCGGTTCCATTAGAGAGAGAGAGATGGGCGATGGAGTGCAGCTTGCCACTCGCCTTTTTTTCTGGTGAAAAGCAAAGCATTCTACTGAAATAAAAAGCTGAGCAGCTTTCTTTTTCCTGGTATGTTCACGTGTATCTTGCCCCATGTTAGAAAAAAAAAAGAAGAAGAGGAAGAAGCTGTTGAGATGAGATTTGAGGATTTAAATGCTTTTTACCTTTCATACTCCAGCTCTCCCCACAGATGATCGCATGAAAGGATTGGTTATGATCCCATGCAATTTACGTGCACCTGCAATTAAAAGGCAAAGAGATGGGTAGTTACTCGTGCCACATGCGGAAACTGCTCGATTTCGGTAGCAGGTAAGTTTACCATGCCCCATGGTTGTTTGACTCTGCAAGATTTACAGAGTTATCGAAATCGCGATGCGATATCTATACAGATTTCAAGCCCGCGATGCCGGAGAAAATCAGAGGGGGGGGGGAAATCCAAAGCATTAGCAGCAAAGCATGTGTGGTTTTTGCTTCCAACTTTTCTTCATCGAGCGCGGCTGGATCATACATTGCATACCCATATGATTATCTGGAACTATTTGCAAGTGTCGATGGAATCTCCCGAAACTGTGATCTGTTGATGTAATCAACAGAACACCGGAATCAGAGCGTCTCGATGTCGAGAAGAAGCTCTTCTTATCTTGTACACCTCGACACAATGTGATAAGAGCACGCTGGAAACGTAGATATACTGTCTCGGATAGTATGCGCAAGAACCATAACTGGCATCTCACGATTGCCCGATTCGTCGAGCTCTATGCGTCTGCCGAAAGTTGTTGATCCTCTTTTTAGATCGAGAAAGAAAATTTCTAAGAAAAACAATCTTCCACCGCCTCGAATATTCAAAACGCCCTCGAGTTTCTGGGGCTCACAGAGTTCTAACTTTTAAGTGCACTCCTTGAACTGTTCCGGTTTCCCGACCTTTCAAACTGGCATCAAGCCACCATCGCTCCCACAATACGAAAGTCCACATGCCAATATCATCGAATGTAGCCCCACTTCTCAGCGCCTCTTACTTAATCTTCGACAAAATCGAACGATAATCCAACACGCACAGGTCCCACAGGCTCACAATAGTCACCTTGATCCTCGGCACAGAGCGTCTGCTGTGAAGAGCATGGTCCCCCCTCTAATTCTCTTGTGCTTCTTTTAAACACCATTTGGTAGTAGAGAGTCCATCAGAGTTCCACAATCGGTCTTCCGGAGGATGACAACCTGTTAGCAATATTAATATATCACCATTTTCGTCAACCTTCCTCTCTTTTCTTTCTCCAGATGAGCGAGACGGTTGCGAAATTTGGTGGTTGACGAGTCCTCCGCCTGCTGAACAAAACATCACATGATCTATTGATTGCCTCCAGCGCATCGAGACTGTGATATATAGAATGCCTCTGGAGCATCAAAGCTCTGTAATATAGAATAATGCTTGTGGCTTTGCGTCTCCCCGAGTGTCAGTCTCGGACCAAGTCTTCGGCCCCTACAACTGAGAAAAAAAACAGGGGAAGCAAAAGACAACCAACCAACACATCATATGATGTCAAACAAACAGACCTTGTGTCCATTCTACGGCGTGAATGGTCCTCGAAGGATGTTCAGAAAATGAACCCGCCTTATTCAGCGTCTTCGTGTCATTGTGCTCTCTTTCCATCTTGTGCTCAAAGGTCCTTCGAATCTTGTTAAGTCACTTCTCAGATCCTACCATCCACACACCCTGCCTAAGCTTTTTCATAAATGCCACCCCTCTTCGACCAAAGTAGATTACATTTCATATAGTTTATATACCTATTTGCAACTAACTGTCATCCTCTGATTCCCACTTGATTTGAGAGGGGTTGCTAAGCAAAGCATCTTATGATGGCCATATGATGTTTCAAGAGCTACTTTCCCAGCACCTACAGCTTCCCCTGACCATGTGCAATCTAAATTGTGTATACCCAATCAGCACAATCCAAAACATCACTTACAGAGCAAACCGATCCCACAAGTCGCACATCCACACTGGGCCAGGGTGCAAGTTGGGCAATGTGTCGACACCCATAAAACAAACACCGCCATTTTCCTTGTTCTTTTCGCTGCTAACTGTTAGATCAAGGAGAGGGAGATGAGAACATGCCCTACATCAACTCATTGTATCATGGTAACTAAATACTAATATAGCAACGTTATAGAACAAAGCAAGCATTTGAGACGGAACACGAAACCCCCATAGTTTTTGTACGCAGGAAGATAAACGAAACCACATCGAAATGCCCAGAAATTTCTTCCCTTGCTAGCTCTCTACTGGAACTTTATTCATAATTACCACGGAAATCCCTTGCTTGCTAGATAGGGGGACTCCGTCAATAATTGATTTGCCCTGCAAGTAAAAAAGATTGTAACACGCTCTGATCATGTTTAGACCACTGATCATTCAATCTAAAGCCTAGAATCTAGAGACCAAATCTGACTATAAATCTGATAATTGTGAACATGAAGAAACAACACACATGCATCTGAACACTTAAAACTTTAAATACTTTATCGACAGTGTAGACACACTGGGATAAAAGCATAGTGCTTTATTGCATGTGAAAACTCAATGAAATCGTTTTCAACATTATGGTGCTGAGAAAAAGCACCAAGAACTCTCAATGTGTGCTACCTGTGCTTAAGATATAAACAAAAGTCTCCAATGTACAACAAGAATGCATATTATCAGAAGCTAGCTAAGGTGCCCTCGCATAGAAGGGTATTGCTGTATAAAGCTGTGCAAGCTAATATAAAACCAGAAAAAAATCGGGGAACAAAACCGTCCTGTATCCATCACCTCAAAAACTAGAAGCATTTCCTGTGCACAATAGCAGGGCCTGATTCATCATATTCAGATTTGGCGATCCACATCTGCAACATCTGAAAGAGTGTACACATTTGAGAAATAGTCCATAAGACAAATTCAATATATTGTCATATTGTGGTCAGCATGATTAAAATATACAATATCTGTTGGAAAGTGCTCAAAGATGCCAAAATCTAAGAGATCAAAGTTATGAATCATAGAAATTCTCCATTTAAGCCTATCTTATTAGCTATATAATCATGAACGATAAAGTACATTGATGAATCCTCCTGTTAAAATTGATCTGCTCTATGTTTTATCACATCTTTCCGTTATATTTCTTCATGAAATAGAATGAAGAAAGAATTTAACGTGACCAAAGTGCAACTTCTGTAATAAGACTGACTCCCATTTGCTTCAAATGTTTTGAACGTACGCTGATTTATACTTTGTTCTAGAACCAGAAAACGCATTAGATTTTCCATCCAGGGGATCAAATTTGAGCTTTTTAAATATTAAACAAGAATAACATAAGGTGGACTGGGTACTTTGTGTGTGCATGCACGAAGTGTGTCATTCGTATGTATTCATAAGAATATACGTTTGGTGTATGTTTCTGAAAAAATGACCATATGGCAGATCAATACAAGTACCTGAGAGTGATACGAGCAATCGCTGATTTTTTGAGACTAAAACCGTTTCTTTGTCTGTGGATGCCGCTAAAACAGAAAGCGTGAAAAATAAGTTTTTGCATGGGAAAAACTCAGGAAGAAAGCAACTGCATTTTATCGACTTCACAATGCATGTAACTCAGGAAGACGAAAACAAAAAGATCTGAAACGTTAGAAAGACAGGAACCGGAAGAAAGACTGCTGAAACGAACCTAAACGAGAGGAACGAGATGGAAAAACACGGCATTGCAAACAAGACGTAATGCAGATGAAAAGCAATCAAAAAATAGAAGGCGAAACCGGAAGGAAAGCGGAGGAGGGATCGGCACATACCGAGAAGAAGGAATTGCGATGACCCGATGAAGCCTTGGTAGCTATGGCGGAAGAAGGTCCGAGAAGAAATGGTCCTCATTCTCTTCAACAGTTCTTTCGTATTCGTACAAGTGAAATTGATTTAGTTTTTTTGGGGGGAAGAAATACCCATAAAAAAAACGCCTCACAAAACTGCATTTAACGCCTACTAAAATCAGAGATTAGGAACATTAAACACGCAATTAACTCTGTTGGATTAACGCTAATCGATTTTATTCGTAATCGGCGAACCGCTTCCCACCAATTGATCCTGATCGGATTCCCTTACTATATGTATTCGATCTAACAAAAGTTAGTAATTGATTAACGCGTTAAGCAATTGATTAATTTGATGATAATTGATTACTATATATTCGATCTAACAAAAGTTAGACTCTAATTAATTCATCAACGCATTAAGTACTTGATTAATTTGATGATAATTGAGCTCACAAATCATTGATTTTATGTTAATCAATTAATTGAGTGTTAATTTTGAAAACTAGGCACTAATTTTGGAATCTCTTTAGTTTTACTAGGCGTTAAAATGTCATTTATAATTTTGTTGGGCATTTTTTGAGCAATTTTCCCTAGTTTTTAACATTCAAATTCCCACTTCATTTTGTTACGAATGATTTCATGGGTTAATATGGAAGGATTAAGTGGGAGGTTATTTATAGATAACCCTAGATAGGAACCTTGATCGCTCATTTGTCGCTCATTTGTTGCGTAATCCCAATACGCGCTGTGTAAGTGCTTGATCTCGGCGTCATAGGATCAAAATCTGTGTATTTGTGTGTTGTGTTAAGTGCTCGATTAAGAATCAAACGCCAATATGTTTATAAGCCCATCTTGTCACCGTACCAGCATCGATATTATGCCAATGCATTGTAACAAACATGTGCAACATTGTAAGAAATAATACTTGAATCCAAATATTTTATTTATACTGCTTTGCATCACTGTGGTAGCTTTGCCCTTTGTGTGCTTTGTCCAAGCAAAGGCTTAATTAAAATTAAGTTGGCTTAATTGCCCAAGTTCAAATCATAATCATAGTACCGTTCTCCACCGCTTAGCAGCCCATGAGGATTACAATTGCTGTTGAAATCAGATTACTGCTCCAGATAAGAGTTTGCATTTACACCACTAGTCCAGTAGTAGAGCTGTAACTTGCTTGCTCAACAACCACACAGAGAAGCATTATGCACCTCATAATCAACACTTGGCAACTATATATGACTACTTCAATCGTCTTTGATAAACACACCTAAGCATGACTTCATCCTTCAACCACTCCAAATAGCTCAAAGATACCAGTGTTTTATCAAAACATACGAGTAACTCTGTACCCTGAGAAGTGTAAAGATGACCTATTTACATTTTTTGAGCCCAATAATCACAAGGCAACCTTCATTCCAATTCCTCATTGCACACCTACAAGGAGTCATAAATCTCCATAAACTATATATCATTATCACTTTTACACATCTCATTCAGTAGCTGACATTTGATTCTCTTTGGCAGAATCTAACTCTCCAAAATATAAAAATGTGGCTATACCCCTGTAATTATCGTCTTAACAATGGATTAACTCCTTCAGTTATATATAAGACGTCTTTTGTTACAAACTACGGACAACAATACAGCAGGAATTTATAAATGCACATTGATTCCATGGATTATATGAGCACGCCTTTCATGGAATTTGGGACCAAAGCTCAAGATAATTAACACGAGTCGTATTAGAACACAACGAAGCTCAAAAAACGAGTACACAAAACGAATGAACAGTTGCTCAAAATTATCTAGAATTCAAAGTCGCTGATGCCACTGAATGTTTGCAAAAAGACTATTACAGAGACATGAATATAAAGTTCTCAGAAATGGAAACTATGATGGAAGCAGATATGCAAATTTATCTTTTCTTGGACACACCAACAGTTCTACCACGTCTACCAGTGGTCTTTGTGTGCTGACCTCGTACACGCAAACCCCAATAGTGACGAAGACCTCGATGATTTCTGTGCCAGAAAATTGGAATTGTTAAGCGAGAATTTCATGATGTTCCTACTTCTGAACATTAAACAGTTTTGAGTTCGATTACACCATTCTTTCTACATTGTTTGGACACTCACATACAGATCTAAAATTTTTCATTTCATGAGTTACAACCCACATTTCTCTGATAAAAAGAATGTACCTTGTTTAATTCTATTCTTGAAGTGAAAATGAGTGCACATTGGAATTATGCAACATCATAGAAAGCCTTGCTCTTCCTAACATATACTTTCACTCTTACCAGAAAATTAGACCATTGTAATCTGCCAATTCATTAGAATCCTTAAATATACACCCAAATAGCTACTAAGTATTACTGTTGTCAATTTAATGTGAATAATAAAGCATGAAAACAGACCAGATAATGTGATAACATTATGATTCTCCAATACAACCAAGGTCTAAGAGAATTTTCGTAACAATGGTAAGACGCATGTTGGTCAAACATCTATGTATAATTACCTGATCTTCTTCAGTCTCTCGAGATCATCCCTGAGCTTCATGTCCAGTGCGTTTGACACAACCTGTGAGTACCTCCCATCCTTGTAATCCTTCTTTCTGTTGAGAAACCAATCAGGAATCTTGAACTGACGAGGGTTTGCAACAATGAACATGAGATTTTCTAGCTCTTGAGCCGAAAGTTCACCAGCCCTGGCATCAAATAAGCACATAATAAACATAGATGAAATGCGAATCCTGGCTTTTTGAATTTGGATGATACTCTGGCATAGCAATCTTCACTGATGCGTAGAAAACTCTAAAACATCAATTTCCAAGTCACAAGTCCTACAATTGAAAGTAAAATTTGAAAACCTTGACCTCACACCCCAGAGTTCGGATGAAAAAGAAGCCACTTTGCAATGAAAACTTGAAAACTTAATCAGTTTAAGCTGTTCACGTGCAGAAGTCATGGATTGCGATGGCTCAAATCAACTATGAAACGCACTCATCAATGAAGTGCAAGAAGAGCCAAGGGAAGGAAAGAGTCGGAAACCATAACAAAAGGACAGGGATATGACAATGAGGAACTGAAACATTAGGAAACCAACGAGATAAAACATATGGAGAACACAAATGAGAATCAACCAAGACAGTGGAGATGGAGGGCTTCAACCGTCAAAAAAAAACTAATGAGTACAAAAAGGATGATAGAAACCAGCAAAAAAAAGAAATCAAACGCAAAAATGGAACCTTGAAAAGGCAATGACTTTGGCAGAAAGCTAACCTCTTGTTCATGTCGACGTCTGCCTTCTTACAGATAAGGTTTGCGAACCTTCTTCCGATACCCTTTATGGAGGTTAAAGCAAACATGATCTTCTGCTTCCCATCAACGTTCGTGTTAAGAACACGCAATATGTGTTGGAAATCCTCGTTCGCGACAAGAGACTGTCATTCAAATAGAAATCATAGCATACGTATCATGAAGCCGTACAAGCATTTGCCTAAATACGGCAGAAAAACTGGATCAGAACAGGAGGATGACAGGTTTGAGAAGTAGAGCATCTGCTTAAAACTTTGATCCAACGTCTTATCTCAAACTATCAGTGAAATAAAAAGTTAGAATTCCAGCACTCGGCATACGCTGAAATTCCACAGCAGCTTACGTACAGGCAGACACCATTTCAGAATTGAGAAACACACTAGTTTCCAAGCATTGCACCAGAATTCCAGCTTGCGAACACGCAGACACCATTCTAGGATTGAATGAGAGATACTAGTTTCCAACGCATCGTACCAGAGCGAACCTTCTCATATTTCCAAGGCACAGGCCCGATACAGCAAAGAGATCGATCAAACCCGAACTACAACTGTTGAGCACCTTCATACCAACCATAACGTCGTGTGTGCGAAACAGATGGAGGGGAAAGACAGAAGAACCCGAGAGAGAAATACCATGGCGCCGAGGAAGGAGCTCTCGGCATACGCTGAAATTCCACAGCAGCTTATGTGCAGGCAGACACCATTTAAGGATTGAGAAACACACTAGTTTCCAAACACTGCACGAGAATTCCAGCTTCCAAACAGGCACACACCATTCTAGGATTGAATGAAACATGCTAGTTTCCAACACATCGCACCAGAGCGAACCTTCTAATATTTCCTAGGAACAGGCCCGATACAGGAAAGAGATCAATTTTAGGATTGAGAAACATACTAGTTTCCAAACACTGCACGAGAATTCCAGCTTGCAAACAGGCAGACACCATTCTAGGATTGAATGAAACATGCTAGTTTCCAACACATCGTACCAGAGCGAAACTTCTAATATTTCCTAGGAACAGGCCGGATACAGGAAAGAGATCGATTTTAGGATTGAGAAACATACTAGTTTCCAAACACTGCACGAGAATTCCAGCTTGCAGACAGGCAGACACCATTCTAGGATTGAATGAAATATGCTACTTTCCAACACATCGTACCAGAGCGAACCTTTTAGGATATCCTAGGCACAGGCCCGATACAGCAAAGAGACCGATCAAACCCGAACTACAACTGTTGAGCACCTTCCATACCAAGCATAACGTCGTGCGTGCGAAACGGAAGGAGGAGAAACACAGGAGAAATCGAGAGGGAAATACCATGGCGCCGAGGAGGAAGGAGGTCGAGCGAAGGCGCAGCGAACGGGGCGCGGAAGGAGGAGGCGAGGCGAGCTCTGCAGGCGATGGCGACGAGGAAGAGAAAACCCTAATTCCTGCAAAACGGTTTCACACTGCGCGGACAAACAAACTGAGCCCTCAACACAAAATGTCCACAGTACAGTTTTTCTTGTGTCCGATCAAATTCTTGTGTCTGAGCAACAAACAGATCGATCATTTGAGGGCTCCAATTCTGTAAGGAAAAAAAAACAATTGCCCTGTTTGTGTGAAATTCCACCGAGTGCGATCTGCGGACGCGATCGAGAACGATTCGAGCGAGCACTCCGGAGATTCGATAGAATCGCCGAGTGCGTGTTTCGGATCTGGAAGATTTGGCAAATTCCGATCGTATGTTCGAGCTTTTAAGGAGTCGAGATTGATTTTGCTAGAGAAAAAAAACGGGGAATGTTTTGTGATCGTTTGTGTCCGAGCAAATTCCGTGAGAAAAAGATCATTAAGGGCTCCAATTTTGTAAAAAAATTGCCCAGTTTGTGTGAATTTCACTTAGTGCGATCTGCAAACGCAATCAGGAATGATTCAAGCGAGCACTCTGGAGATTCGATAGAATCGCCGACTGCATGTTTCGGGTCCAGAAGAATGGTAAATTCTGATCATATGTTTGAATTTTTAAGGAGTAGAGATTCGTTTTCCTAGAGAAAAAAGCACGGAACGTTTTGTGATCATTTGTGTTCGAGCAAATTCCGTGAGCAACTGATCATTAATGGCTCCAATTCTGTAAAACAAAATTGCGCAGTTTGTGTGAAATTTCGCTGAGTGCGATCTGCAAACGCAATCGAGAATGATTCGAGCACTCCGGAGATTCGATAGAATCGCCGACTGCATGTTTCGGGTCCGGAAGAATGGTAAATTCTGATCATATGTTTGAATTTTTAAGGAGTAGAGATTGATTTTCCTAGAGAAAAAAGCAGGGAATGTTTTGTGA
>JBBBWG010032608.1:1277-28123 GCA_037176905.1 Azolla pinnata
TGGCTGGCTGGCTGTTGTTTGCAGTTGTGCGCAATGGGAAACGAATCGGCTTCCAGGTAATCTCTTTGCATGTATCCTTCCAGGTTTTAAGGTGTAGGGTTTAGCGTATAGTAGGATATAGGGTTTAGAGTTTAGGGTTTAGGGTTTAGGGTTTATGGAACCCAGTTCTTTTGTCGTATCGGTGATCAGAATCGATCTGATCACCCATCCAGTCTCGTGGTGCCACCTGGCTCTATGTTGTACCGTGGGGCTTCCGGAAGCTTCTCGACCACATACGCATCCGCTACGGCAATCCCCTGCTCTTCATAACCGAGAACGGTAAAAAAAATAAAACAAACAAGCAAACATTGCTGTTGTTGTTTTTACGCTGACAAAGACGGTGAGCTCATCGATCAAACCTCACGATCGGTGTGTTTGTTTTCTTTGTTTTTTTACCAGGCTTTGCGGACCTCAACGAGGCTCCGCTGATCCCATTGAGCAGAGCTTTGCAAGACGATCGCCGGATCGGCTACCACCGCGACTATCTGGAGAGCTTGTTGCTCGCGATTCGGTAAGACCTCGCTCGCGCTTATGATCGGTGGCTTGCTCTGCTTCTCTTCGCTAGGCATCTTTCGCGGCCAAATTTCGTGTGGTTCAACACGATAACTGGGAATGGTGTGTGGCGCAGAGATGGTTCCAATGTCCAGGGCTACTTTGCTTGGTCCTTGCTAGACAACTGGGAGTGGGGTGCCGGTTTCACGGCTCGCTTCGGGCTCTATTATGTCGACTACATGGACGGCCAGAAGCGGCATCCGAAACGCTCCGCGCATTGGTTTAAGAACCTGATGGAAACTTGAAGCCAACGCGAGGATCAGACGTAACGAAATTCGTCTTAACAGTTCGCTTGTCGTCTTGGCTTATGTGGATCGTTTGATCGTTATGAAGAAACCACTTACAAAACTCTAAACAGAGACCGGTCAGAATTGCAGCTAGATTTTCTCTTCCCAGATAAACAACCTATGCTTCGATTGGTGAACAAAGAAACTGCCATATTGGCTACAAAAAAAACATAAAATGTTTAAACAAACAGAAACCCGGTTAAAGGGTTATGTAGAATCAACACGAAATCGACCAAAATCAACATCTTGACGAATCATCTAGCTATTATAGGTGGCGGAAATAGAGAATTTGGCGGTAAAAATCGTAGCATTCCAATGGTCGGTAACTCTGTCACTGCGCGATAAGGGTACACAGTCAATTGCAGCTTCCCCTTGATGTTCCAGCTCTGCAACGTTCGGACGGAAACTCGACGAGCATTGCTCATGGGAAGTGCACGCATGCAAGGCGAGCTTCGCAACGCGGATGCCGTTCGCACCTTGCTGCGATGCCACAATCTGCGGGCAGGTTGCGGTGTGCTCGAGTGAGCAAAGAAAAATGGATTCCCTTCGGCAGCCGAGCAAGCTGTTCGAGTGATCGATCCCCGCAATTTTACTGCGCCCGATGCAAACATCGAACTTGACTTCTTGACTTGTGTTTGACTTCTTGACTTGTCTTGCCTTTGTTGGACTTGTTTTGACTTCTTGACTTCTTGAATTGTCTTGACTTATTTTGACTTCTTGACTGATCGACTTATTGACTTATATTGACTTATTGACTTATCTTGACTTCCTGACTTGTCTTGACTACTCGACTACTCGACTACTTGACTTCTCTTGACTTCTTGACTTCTCTTGACATCTTGACTTCTTGACTTCTTGACTTGACTTGACCTGATCAAGAAGGAAGACAGAAGAAGAAGAAGAAGAAGAAGAAGAAGAAGAAGAAGAAGGGGTTTATCAGAAAAATCAGTGGCGGAGGTGAAGCGTAGCAGAGCAGAAGCAGAAGCAGAGGACATATAAGCTCCCCGCATCGATCCCCGCACAGACAGACAGACAGACACAGACAGACTCCGGTGAGCGATGGCCATGGCTGCTTGCGCTGCTTCCCCTGCCGTCCTCTCCTCTTCCTCTGCTTCCTCCTCTTCCGTCGTTGCCGCCGCCGCCGCCGCCGTTCTCCCTCGCTCCCACCTCCGAAGCTCCTTCCTTCCCGCCCTCCCCTCCAAGAAGCTCCGTGCTTCCCCTTCCTCTTTCTCTTCCCTGTCTTGCAGGGCTTCCCTCCGCCCCCTCGTCGTCCGAGCCGTAAGTTCCTTCCTCCCTCCCTTCCGCTGCCTCCTTCTCTCCTGCCTCTAATCCGCCCCTCTAAACCCCCGTGGCTTCTAAATGTCGACGCGTTCGTAGGAATTGGATGCTTCCAGTTGAATGAAATTGCGGTGGAATCTTTCGAATGTAAGGGTGGAGCCCCCGCTGGGGTTTGGGTTCTTTCTTGTTTAGAAGCTTGGTTTTGGTATTAGGGGTTTAAGGTTGTCCTTCAGAGGGTGAAAATCTCGTTAGAAGTGAAGAAAGTTGGGGCTTTTATGTTTCGGAAATTTAATCGAGAGAACAAAGCTACGGTTGCATGTTATAAAGTAAGCAGAAAATGGGATGCAGGGTTAGGGCGAGGATCTTTGTCTCACAGATGCTAATGCTGCTTGAAAAAAAGCCCCAAATGGGGGAACTTAGCTTGATCAGCGGTTTTCAGAAAAATGAAGAAGTTCAGGGGGCTTGGTTTGATGTCACTTGGATGACCGAGGAATCATGATTCGACCTCGATGTTTTTAATTCCGGGAAAAACTTAATTTGGAAAAAGATTTTACTAGAACATTCTGTTTTGCAATGAATTGTTTGAGTGTTATTGTTGTTGACTCTTCTTTGCTCCGAATGTGCCAGGGAGAAATCCCATTGGTGGGCAATGTAGCTCCCGATTTTGAAGCCGAAGCAGTTTTCGACCAGGAATTCACCAAGGTAAAATCTTCTATTTTTCATTTCTGAAAGGTGCTTTTTGGATGATGAAGCTTTTATTCACCCACACACACATTATTATTTCTCACTATAATAGCATGGAAGAGAACATTACGGGAGTTTTTCTGATCAACATTTCATTTGATTTTTCACGAGTGCGTGTGATTATAAACGAGGTGATATCGACAGTAATATAGCAGCACATTCTTGTATGTGATTCTTATTGTTGTTTAATTTATGTCTATTTTCTCGATGGAACTGAAATTTCTGTTAAGGTGAAGTGTTCAGTCACTATTCTCACTTCTAATTTCAATTTTTTGAAGTGATCATTATTCTTTCTATTGCCATTTTAGGTCAAGCTTTCAGATTACAGGGGAAAGAAGTATGTGGTGCTATTCTTCTACCCTCTGGATTTCACTTTTGTGTGCCCCACTGGTATGGCATTCTTCGCACTCTTAAGTTCTTGTAAGGACAGCTGTTTTGTAAGAGGTCTATGTAATGCCCTAGATTACCTACCATTTAAGTTTTTCTGTACATGTATGTATGTGCAGAAATCACCGCTTTCAGTGATCGCTACGAAGAATTTGAGAAATTGAATACCGAGGTCCTTGGTGTCTCTGTTGACAGTGTGGTATGTGGAATTGCCGTGATGAAGTTTGAAATTTACCTCCTACTCAGCACTGGAGCATAATAGATCTATGTAGACAACATTTTGCATTGTTAACCGTAGCTACCCATGGGATAGTTTTTCTGAAGCTTATCATGAGTAAGTCCAGGCTTGAGATCGGAAAGAGGGTAAGGATAAATAATACCCTCTGTTCAATCTAAATTAACCTGCCTTTACTCATCATAAGATCAGGAAAACTATGAAAACTTATGTCATGACTAGTTATGGTAGAAACAGTTCAGAAATCCTATCCCATACCTAGTTATAATTATGCCTGTATTAGTATAGGTCACTCTTTGAAACACTGCAATTGTAAGTATGTTTTGAGATTTATCATGTACATTTTATATGTGAAATGTGCTCCTTGATGTAAACAGAGTGTTCCTAGCCATTTCAAGGTTGGTAACACAATGCTGCAATGAAATGATTCCTCTTTGTGATTTATACAGTTCTCTCACCTTGCATGGGTTCAAACTGACCGCAAATCTGGTGGCTTGGGTGACCTCAAGTACCCTCTTGTTGCTGACTTGACGAAGAGCATCTCAAAGGCTTACAATGTTCTTATCCCTGAGCAGGTAATCTACCTAAGTAGAGATGTTTGTTGTGGGTGCTCAGGATATTTGACAAGTAAAACATCAAGTAATTTGTGTGATGTCTCTACTGTCGGTCATCATACAATTTCCATTTGGAGTGTGCATGTTTTGTTGTGCTCCAAATAAACGTTAGTTTTGATATGGCTCTTTCTGTGTAACTGTTACTAGGGTGTTGCTCTTCGTGGCCTCTTTATCATCGACAAGGAAGGTATCATCCAGCATGCGACCATTAACAACCTTGGCATCGGGCGTAGTGTAGATGAGACATTGAGAACCTTGCAGGTAAAAATGGAAGTGTATATGCATTGTTTTGGGTTGTCAACCTTTTGAGATTATGATGTTGGTAATTCATCCATCGAGGGCGACTGGGTAGGATTAGCACTGTGATGGGATGATTGTTTATCAATTAGTCAATGACGATGCATGTGATCATGATTCTATGACGCATGCGGAAATGGTGATACATGTGATTGGTCGTTCACTGATGCTGTATGCTAACCATGCATATTCACATCACCATCCTGCCGCTAGAGGGTGTGATCACCATGCATATTCACATTACCATGCAGCTGCAATAGGATGTGTGCACACAAAATCACCTTGCAATGGTGGTAGGATGTGAATTTTCTTTCAACAGTTTCCAACATTGATGAGATGTCATCACTGTGCATATCATCGTTGTCCAATGTGATGGGATGTGTTTGCCACGCACATTGCCGCCATCCAACTTTGCACACCGTGGTCATTTGATTAACCATGCAAGTAATCACTTTGAAATGGGTACTATGATATAATTAAGCATGCATAGTTACATTGTGGTGTTGATGTGATGTGCGCAATCACGCAATGCATTGTTTATAACGAGCCGTGGAGATTAACATTGCAATGCTGATTCAATGTAGGCTGTGCAATATGTGCAAGACAACCCTGATGAGGTTTGCCCTGCGGGATGGAAGCCGGGAGAGAAGACAATGAAGCCAGATACCAAGCTGAGCAAAGAATACTTCGCAGCTATTTAAAGCGAGCAATAGGTTTCTAGTGATGCTGAAGGCTTTGGCTCGAGTTTCTACCTTCAGGTCCGCCCTAATCGAAGAAAACCCACATAAAAAAACAAAAGAAGAAAAACAGACTTCCTTTTGCGTTTGATTCGATTTCTAGAAGAAATTTTCTTGAAAGAGTTGTGAGACAATGGCCGAGAGGATGCTGCGCCTAATGTAATGAAACGGCTGCTTTTCGCATTATCTTCTTGCATTTGACCATTGTTCTGCCGAGTCTTAACTTTTGGAATAAGAGATTGGGTTGCATGTGAATCTTCCTTCCTTCAGACCGAGAAGAAAAACTCGGGGCAAAATCTATTCGAGGATTGTGGCTGTGATTGTTGTGGGTTACAAAAGGAAGGGTTCAGTGTCATTCAAATGGTAGGAGTGTTACATCAAAGAGTTTAAAATGTTCCTCTCCAAAGGTGGCTATGCAAAAGGAGAACCTCAAATCTCTTATTACTTTGCATAACCACCATAACTTCAAATATGCATCCATTGAATGTAAGTAAACTGCCCGAACCTTAGAAACGGTGCGATTTATGGCGATATGCTGCTTAAAAAATGAATTTAGGGTTTTTCGCCCCTTCTGTTGGAGCAATGGCTTGTTCATGTTTTCCACGTAGAACCACTCTAACCGACGATGAACGACATGGTCCATGACATGTAAATTACCGTGTGATTGGAACGGCTTCTTCAAGAGGGTCTTTTTACGCTTTGCATGGTGTAGAATCACACACAAAGGATGCGTCGAAAGATCGACAGTTTGAGGAGGAAAGATGCTCTCATCGAAGAACTTTACAAAATGTTTTATAGCTCGACATATGGATTAGGGTTCAAGGTTTAGGGTTTAGGGCGTAAGAATGTTGTATAAGTTGAGTGACCTCACCACCCTTATCGACTTATGTACTAGATACGCGACGAATCTGTGGAGAAGTCAAGCCACCGCCCGTCGTCTGATACAATGTCCCTCCCACTGATGGTCCAGTCTCAGGGTCACGCATTCCGCAGATTTGGGAGCCTGTTATTTTGACAGACACCAAGACGAACAATGCGTGTTTTATTGCACGATGCCTGGGGGACGATAAGAAACCGGAGAGAACGAAGATCGTTTTCCTGTTTCTCGGTCGAGATCTGGGGGGGGGTTTTGCATCCGGATCGAGACACGTGGCGATGCATTTATATTTCGATATGGCAGACATGGGAGTTGGAGCATATCCACGGAAGTCAATTTGCTTAATAGAGCGAATCGGGGAAACGGAGTCCCTCTCTCCGTAGAAGGAAACGTTCCATGTTGCAAATCAGCGATTTCGACGATATGTTTCGCTACCTAGCAGCGGGCACCAACAAGTTACGAATACCATTTTTGATATAAGTTTAGTAGTAGCGCGACGAGAGACGGAGATAGGGGCATGAGCTTATCGATTCTGTCTATCGACAGCATGAGCTTATCGATTCTGTGTACTATTGCCGGACGGAGCTTCTTCGTCGGGGCTATTAGCATAAATCTATCAAGGGCATTGCTCTGCATCGTTCCCGATTGCATCCGCGCGAGAGATCGGAAATCATGGCCTGTTTTTTTCCGTTTGGATTCCGTGGCGTCGTCGACCGATCGGTTCAGCTGATCGGGGTGTCGACTTATCGCGAGATCGTGGCGGCGTTATCGATCGACCGGGGCACCCGACTTATCATTTATTTCGATCGTATCGTATCGTATCGATCGGGACACCGACTTATCGTTTCGATCAATATCGATCGATCGATATTTTGATCGTATCGTATCGTATCGATCGGGACACCGACTTATCGTTTCGATCAATATCGATCGATCGGGGCACCGACTTATCGTTTCGATCAATATCGATCGATCGATCGGGACACTGACTTATCATTTCGATAAGTGCAAGTTTAACTACAACAACAACAAAACCGAGTTCCTTGTTATCGTTTTTAACGCAGAACAAAAAAACCAAAAAACAAGAGGTCACCAAAAAATTGAGCGAAGGCGCAGACCGTTCCCGTCCCCTGTTCGATCTTTGCTTCTCGCTGGTTCCTGTTCGATCTTTGCTCGCCCGCGATCGCCGCGCTCCCTGTGCGCAGAAGGAAACGGGTAAGATCTCCAGACTCCCACCTTTCCTTTTCCTTTCGTTTCGAGTGCTTTCTTTTAGGGTTTGGAGCTTTGTGTGCTCTTCCGGTTTTTGTGACCCTATTTCGGCTGCCCATCTCGTGGGATGTTGTTGCCTGGGTCTTCTAGATTGCCCGCTCGTGTCCCCGTACGGTTGAGTCGATGGCCGCCTCTGCTTTGTGGCGTGCCTACTTTTTTCGTGTTCGTTTTTTTTTGTAAATATGCCCTTTGTCCATGTGGATTTAGGGTTTAGGGTTGTGCACGAGTGGCCTACTTCTTTCACTCGGTCGCCTTGTTGATTGCAAGATGCCCTATTGGCTCTAGTTTGCTTCATGGGTGCCATGCTGACTTATGAGAAGTGGCAACCCGATCGCGGTGGCAGCTGTCTTGGTGATCAACTCGATTGCGCTACGATGTCCCATTCTCATTGTTGATTTTGATAACGACAAGAATTTTGCATGGCAAAATTTTTCCCCTGTTTAATAGCCCCTGTGGCAGTAGCAGTGATGGTGCCTCTCATGGGGCCACATACCTCTTGGAAGTATGGCCTGGGGCTATGAAGTATCTATCACCCATGACCCAATTGCAGTGGTATATTGGCATGCTGCATGCATATCATAGGGCTTGGCCATGAGCACCCCCACTCCAGAATGGTAGAGATAATTCTAAAAGGGAAAAGGAAACGCTTCGAATTCTTGTCACATTGTCTAGGGTTGTAGGCTGCCAGGGTTTCCAGGTGGGAAAAACCACCATCACCCTGATCCTTGGCGGCTATCGTTGCTACTTGGTGAGGTTGCATCTTGGTTAGCTGATTTTGGAAGGCGCTTCCATTGCTATTTTGTGTTCATTAGTTTCTTCGCGACTGAGAGGGACATCCCATTTTAGTGGCCAATTTGTTAGGGAGCTACCATTGCCCATCTCTTTTTGAAAAACATTCCTACTTGAGGAGGTCACATCTTGGCCACACCATTTTTGAAAAACATTACCACCTCTTGTTGCTTTTATTGGTTTCTCTTCCATAGATAGGAGCATCCCATTGTGGTTGCCAAAATTTCTCAGGAGCTACCGTCATTGTGACTTGGCTCTAACCTAATTCGTAAATTGATTGAGGGGAGGGGTTGAAGCCTAGAGAGGCTCTCTCCCCCTCTCTGGTCTCCAATTTGAACATAAGGAAGAGAAAAGAGAGAAAGAGACGTTCTTAGATGTTTAACAATTAATCAACTAAGTGAAATTTCGTGCAATGTAAGAGCCTTTAAGGCTTGAGATATGACGGTTTTGAAACAGTCATAAATCACTAGTGAGTTTGCATTGAATACAATGGTGATAGATGACTGGCACATAAGCGTATATCTCTCTACCTAGCATTTAGCACCTGGTATAGCATTCCTTATTATTCTGTGATTCCGTGTGCTATCTAATGTTTTTGCCCCATGGTGATGAAATATGATAGTGTGATTCTAATTCTGGGGGTTAGTGTCCCCGTCAATTGGCAGTATGATATCCTTCGACAACAGTCAACAATGAGCAGGTGTCTTTGTCCAGAAAAAGTGTATCCAAATAGATAACGGGCCTATTCCAACCTCAGCTTTGCGTATGCTAATATCAATCATATGCATCTAGCAAGGATGCTTTTCAAGTGGGAATATTCCAAATGATGCAAAATATATCTTGTGATTGTTTTTTAGCCACCTGGTGATCCTATCTTGTAATTTCTTTTTGTAATCCTTGTGAATATCTGCCTCATCCATAGTTCTTCTCGATACAATAATGTCGCTATGTTATGGTTGCTGCTTGGGTTCGTAGCCAGAGACATATGAGACCATACAACAGGGACTAGGAAGAAGAGAGGTGACAATGGCGTTGATTTATACCATAAACACTCTATATTTTACCTTCAAGCTAAAATGAATTCATAAATCGAATTTGTGCTGGAATTCATCACAAAAAAATAGAAAGATAATATGCCAAGGAAAATATAGTCATTTGCTGTAGCAATGTTTTGTCGTGACTCAAATATTTGTTATCCGTCTAATGTCAATTTTTTGGTTTTCTTGAATGGATAACAAAGCTAAAAAAACTATTTGAAATTTAGCCTCCAGTTAGAATCCAGCAAACAAAATACCAAATTTATAATGATCAATTTAATACAATACCTTGTAAAATCCTTAGATGAGCTAGAATACCCTTTCGAAGAACATAAGCGGAGCTATCTAGGTCAATGCCTAACATGTTTGGAATATTTTTGGGCTTTTCCCTTCTTTGGTTGGCTGATGTTTTCAACTGTGGATGTGCAGGAAAGCAGGTTCAAATATTTTCTTCATAGGAATGGGTACCCAACCTTTGTGGTCGATGCAGCATCCTCCAGAATGTACTGTAGCTAGATATAATGGAACCGAGTCATTAATCTGTACAGTACCATCCACTGGAGAGTTTGGCTATGATGAATGGAATACTTCATTAAGGAGCCCCCACAAAAGGGTCTCTGTTGGGACCGACTTTCAAGCAGAGCTACCTAAGCTAGTCTCCCCAAATTCAAAAGATGATAATGAACAGGTTGATGAATCAGACGACCTTAGGTGGATCAGTGAGCGTACCTGGGCACGTCACGAGGATGATGATGATGCTTTGAATGAAAGCTCAAGAAATCTCTACAAATTGTCATGCTCATGTGCAAGTCAAGGCACATTTGAATGTGTAAGGCTGCATATTGAAGAGAAGAGGAAAGTTCTACAGGAGGAGTTAGGTGATGCATTTTTTCTCTGGAGGTTTGATGAGATGGGGGAGATTGTGAGTGAGCATTGGAGCAGTGAGGATGAAGAAGCTTTCCATGACCTTGTTAGGAGGAACCCAGTCTCTTTCTGGCATAAGGTGCTTGATGTTTTCCCTTCCAAATCAATGCCAGACATTGTAAGCTATTACTTCAATGTCTTTGTGCTGCGAAAGCGGGCAATTCAAAACAGAACTGATCCTGAGAATATCGATAGTGATGATGACAGTGAGATGATCAACGAAAACAATGAAGATGGCTATAATTTTGTGGGGCCTGATGAAGAGGAATCTCAAATAGAATCTCAAGTAGATTCTCAAGATGACTCTCAAGCAAATTCTCACGAGGATTCTGAAGTAAATTCTCACGAGGAATGTCAAGAAGAATCTCAAATTGAATCTCAGGTTGATGATGCCATCTATGAGGATGACGAAGAGGCTGGGTGCATTAGCTGGGCTGTAAAAGATGCTGGTCATGAAGAAGAGATACAAGATAGATCTTTATTTGTGGTTGATGCAGCTGGGCCCACGGAAATATTGGCTGCGCCATCTTTGAGGGATGCTTATGTTCATGAACATACGAAGCCTGATCCGAATATATGCTCCCAGGGAGGCTCAAATCAGTCGATCAAACAGTGGGAAACGCTCTCTTGGGGACAAACAAATCACGAGTGGATAAAAGAGCCTTGGAATTCTCCTACTACTCGGGATGATGTTGACAAGCTCATTTCTACCAACGGATTGATCGAAGAAATTTTTGGTGCTGAAGGCTGGGAAAGATAGAAACCTCTTCTGCTGAAAAGCTTTGCATTCTGCAAACCTGCCAGGTGAATGGCAAGAACACAGCACCTCTGGGAGTAGAGATCTGTATGAGACGATTTCCATTTTTATGGGATGAGTCATGACTGTCGTGGATCAGATGGTACTATGGTGAAAAAGTGCATGTACTAGCTCAATACATGGTGCTTCCTGAAATACAGCAAGCAATCATCGAATGTAAAGAAACTCATCAATTGGAAATAAAACCGCCTTGATAAAATGCATGTATGCTTTGATGGAGTTGAAGCTTATGCTACACAAGAGGGGGTGTGTAGTACTGATACTATATGTGAACGCTTTCTGTATGTAGCAGCCAAATCATTGGTGAGCAGGTTTGTTTAAGGTCGAAATTCTGTAAAACAAAAGGCTATTCTCACCGCCGTGTCTTTGATGCATTGCCCAATTTTCATGATCAAACAGAATTCAGAACTTCATCCTCTATTGACAGTCATTTGTGTCGATGCTCATAGAAGAAGTAGGGGTATGAACAAAGGGAATTAACTCAGAAGTAGGTAAGTCCATGATTGCCTTGGAGTTTTACAACCGACTGTATCCATTCTACGCTCTGAGCAAATCGATGCGACTAAATGTGCCTGATTGTTTTGTTGATTCAAGAAAAATTCAGATCGTTCCACCAATCAAAAGCCAAATGCTATGTGGTAAGCCACCATCAAATTAACACTAAAGGTTAGCTCATCATTCGTTATTCATGTCAAAGAGGGGTGCAAATTCCCATACAGCGATTGGAATCTATGTTGATGCATGCTTTGCTGCAACCTCTTCAATACTGACCAATGGATTGCCTAATTTTGGGAGCCAAGTCTACCCAAGAGTGATTGATTTCACAACAGAAGGAAGTGAGAAAGCAAATGATTTCACAACAGAAGGAAGTGAGAAAGCAAATACATGAGAACATTGAATACAGAAGCAAGAGGGAAATGAGGAAAGTGTTTCTCTCACACTCTCTCTCTCTCTCTCTCTGACAGAGAGATATAAGTATATGTTATGTATATGATGAAGAAAAGGAGGAAACCCTTCCATTTCTGCTCTCTGATCAGAAGGCTATGGTGATTGGAGGGTGAAGGAAGAAGAGAGGCCCACAGAGCCTGCAGCTCCTCTTCTTCTTTGTTGGGCAAATTGTGTGATCTACAGACAGAGCTTTTGGGGGACTGTGACCACACATCCAAGGGAGCAGAAGGTGGGGAGGGGGAAGTCTGTGAGCTCTTCCCCTCCCTGTCTCTCAGTCCCTGTCAAAGGAGCTTTTTGTTGCTGGCTATGGCTATGGCTATGGAGCTGCTGCATCCTCCACCTCCACGGTCCCCTTCCTCCTCCTCCGCGCCGATCTCGTCCCGATTCGCAAAGCCCACTTCCAATTGGATCCTCCTGTGCAAGCTGCTGCCTCCCCAGGGCCGCCGCCACCGCCATGGCTCCTCCTCCACCGTTGCCTCTCTTCCTGCGGCCTCCTCGGCTTCTTCGCTGATGAGCATCATCTCCGATCGCTTGCTCGCGGGCCCTGCCTCCGCCGCCGTCTCCTACGACGACATTGTCTCCTCGACCTCCCCATCGTCGTCCTCATCATCATCGCCTGTGCCTTCCATTGATGGTGTGCCACAGGCATTCGATGCGCCGTCGCTGTCCTTCCCTTCGCCCGACCTCGACCTCGACCTCGACCTCGACGTGGGCGGTGCCTTCGATTCCGTGCTGGGATTCGTCTCGGAGAATCCTGTGGCTGTGATCGGGGGAATCTTCGCCATCGGCCTCCCCCTCCTCATCTCCCGCCTCCTCTTCTCTCAAGGCGCCGACAAACCCTACGCTGTCCTCTCCGCTAAGGAGGCCTTCAAGAGGCTCGGCCCTAGCAGCGCTGACTCTGATTCAGAGGGAGATGGATTCCTTCTCGACATCCGCCCTGCCACAGATGTCAAGATCGAAGGCGTGCCTGACCTTCGCAGCATCAAGAAGAGGGCCATCCAGATTCCTTATACCCAGGATGGAGATGATGCTGTCTTCCTCAAGAAGCTCCTCTTTAAGTTCAAGCAGCCCTCAAGTACGACCCTCTACATCCTCGATCAGTAAGTCATCTCCCTCCACACCTCATTACATAATATCGCTTTTTTCCAAAATGCGGAATACTGCGTTTCATGGCTGCGCAAATGGTGCTTACATATATGATCTCACAATGGAAGCGGCATGCAAGAAAAGCAGGGAATTCTAGCTTTTTCCCCTCGTGATCATGCATTTGCAATGTATGATGGATCATGGCATTCTTTGTCTTAGGATTGATCCGATCCCACTTATAGCTCAATGCTTAAACAATGAAGGACTTCATACATGGTAGGCTCTGTGGTTTTGCCAGCAATTGTTTCAAAATGCATCAAACACTTGAATTTAAGCATTGAACTCGATTAAGCAGGGAGGCTTTGAAAAGTTTAGAATCCATTGTATGTGTAGAGGAGAAGCTAATGTGTCACAAAAATCTTTGTTTTATCTAGCTACGTGTATGTTATCTGGTTGCCATGGAAAATGCAGTGTAGTAGATGTATGCATATAGATAGCTAAAATATATCTTGAGTGTTTATCTGGCTAAACATGATACAAGAATAAGAGGTATACGTTGGAGATGTTTCATCATTCCATATGGTGAAAATGCGAACTTTAGATGCATTACCACCTCATCATACCATACGGGGAAAATGTGAACTTTAGTTACATGCATCATGGTAGGTTACGGCCTCTTTATCTGATGATGCACGATACTCAGATAACTATTGCACTGTAATGTAACCAAACATGATGTACTAATAAGGGGGATTTTCATAATGGGATATCTTCTATGATCGCTATTTTTGTAACAATGTGTGAAAAACTGAAACTTATTGAAAGCATTTTTGGCTAGTCATTGCTGGAAGTATCAGCCAAAATCTGCCTCAGAATTTGAAAAAGATTTGCCTCTAGATTAGTACTCGAGTAGTTTTTACGATCTGTCCTCTAGTATCTGGCAAGTCCTGATGGCTCTTTATTGTTTTTCTCACTGTGAAATAACCTTAGAAATTGACATATAGATGCTTGCATATTGTTTTAGTAATTGACTGCAAAATTATGCAAAACAATTATGCAACCAGATTTGATGGAAACTCACTTTCTGTGGCCAAATTGGCTACTTCAAATGGGTTCAAGTTTGCTTATGCTATAAAGGATGGTGCTGAAGGTCCAAATGGATGGCGAGTAAGCATCTCTCGTTATTTACTTGTTTTCATGCTTCTCTACTCAAGCTATCTCTCTCTCTTTCTCTCTTTCTGAAATAACTCCCCTTTTCTTTTGTTCACTGCAAAGAAAAATGAGCTTCCTTGGCTTGTTCCACGCAAAGGTTTCAGCTTGGATATCAGTGGTTTGAAAGACGTGATCGATAGTACATTTGGGGTTAGTTTTGTCATCCTCGTAACAGTTTTAGTGATTTTACTGAACTAGTACTACATGCATTCAATGCTAATGGGCTTAACTAGCTCCATGTGTAGGACATGGTAGTATTTTATACAATCATGAGTGGAGGATTGGTTTCTTCTTTTAGGAGAGTGGAGACTTGGTCCCAGCATCCCTAGGTGTTGCGGCGGCTGCTGGCTTGGGTTTTGCTCTGTTCTCTGAGGTAATAATTTCTATTTATACTTAAAACAGCATCTGTTATGTTTCGAGCTTTGTTCTAACGGCTTTTCTTCTTTTATACAAGGCGGAAACTGCACTGCAACTTCTAGGTTCAGCTGCGCTTGTACAAATTTTTGTTAAGAAGTTCCTTTTTGCTGAGGTAAAAATGGCAGGGCAAAAAGGCGGATAATATTAGGTTGAGGGAAGATTTGGGGAAATTTCTGTTGTATGATAGAGGGTACTTTTTGAATTACATCTTAAAACTCTTTGGAATGTAAAATTAGGATCGACGAAAGACATTGAAAGAGCTTGAAGTTTTCCTGGATACCAAGGTTGCACCAAAAGAACTCGTCGACGAGTTCAAGGTAATACTTGTCTTCCATCGAATTGATATCCACTTACCAATCTGTCTATCACACACTCACTCATATATGTATGTGTGTGTGTGCGCGCTCGCATCAAAGTATGTATACATCTATCCATCTACAAAACTTCAGTAAAGAAGTTTCTTGTAGAGAACATCTTTTTTAGAGCGATAGTTAGCACAGGTTAATACACATTTCAATAAAACAATTTCACCATTTTTGCTTTTGTAACATAGAGTGTCAGTGGATCACTGATTACAAAGCTCGAAGAAGAAGCTCCAAGTCAGACAAAGGAGCCTGCTTCAGACACTGAAGTGACAGTTGGACCGGAGCCAGTCACAGCGGAGGAAAAGAGTGATAGTGTGAAAATTGATGCTGTAGTGGAGGAGACAACGGAAGTGATAGTGGAGGGAAAAAATGATGATGTGAGCGTTGATGCTATAATTGTGGAGAGAGAAGAGATTGCATCGGTTGATGGCGGAGCATCATCATCTGGAGCATCGATAGATCCCCCCCGCTCATCAACCCCTCTGTCTCCTTATGCTCAGGTGTAAACTTCATTTCCTTCAAATTGCAGGGTTTGGTTTGCATTTGCCCACAACTGACAATTTGTGGGGCAAGGTCCTTAATGTTTCTCGAGTACCTTACAAGCTAATGCAAAAACTGTGAATGCTCGCAGTTCCCTTATTTGAAGCCACCTTCTCCGCCTACACCTTTTAAACAACCTTCTCCACCAACAGCTTTGTATGTTGAGCCCAGTTCCTCATCATCTGCAGCAGCATCAACAGATTCATCGACCCCTTTGTCTCCATATGCTCAGGTCTAGAAAAGCTTGTTTTTTCGTTGCTCAATGCTAACTAGGTTCTGTGTTATCCTGTTGTGGCAACTGCAGCCGGGAATTGAGACCAGGCATGTATGCCTAAGTCAAACCGTCCAAAAGTGCGATTGTTGTCTACATGCCTAAAAACTGTATCCGCTGGCGAGCAGAAAGGCCAAAGACCAACTTTAGTACCTTGCAAGCTAATGCAGAAACCTTTGAATGGTTTTATCTCTTTGCAGTTCCCTTATTTGAAGCCACCTTCCCCGCCTACGCCTTTCAAACCGCCACCTCCGCCGGCAGCTTTGTATGTTGATGCCAGCCCATCAGCATCTGCAGCTTCAGCAGATCTCCCGCGCTCATCGACCCCTTTGTCTCCATATGCTCAGGTCTAAAGTTTGTGTATTTTTAACTTGTGTTCCTTTTGATCGCGGCGGGTTTAGATTCTCCTTTTGCGGCAACTGAGGTTGAGAAGCTGGGAATTTAACCGACTCCTGATCTGCATGTCTCGTAAGGCCTGCAGGGTCTTTATCAACACTGCCCTTGCATTGTGCCATAGAAACTGGAATATAGCTTAAACAGAAGCCTGTTCCAAATACTGAAGAAACCTGAAATGCATATTGCCATTAGTGTCACAAATCAACACAATGTTTTGGCTTCTTTTTGTTGTTGCAGTTCCCTCATTTGAAGCCACCATCTCCGCCTACACCTTTCAGGCCCTGCTGAAGCTTTGCTGTGTTTCATTCTTTTCTTCTCATTTCGAGGGTGGGAAACAAAGCACATGCTCTTTTGCTTGCTGTTGGATGTCGGAAAATCACTAGAGCGATGTAAAAATTGCATCACCATGTCTCGATGAGTAAAAATCGCGCCTTCTCTCGACGACATGATTCCGCTGAAGGCAATGTATTGATTGATAACCTCCCACTTTTGTGATGTTAACATATTCTTGCTCTTACGGTATGTCTCCAGTTTTATATGTTGTCATTCCTTTCTGCGAGTTCTGATGTGCTGGAAGTATTGATCTCCAACGATTCGGGAGTATTAATTCGTCAGAATTTCCATCTAAAACGACCAGACAAAACGATCAGAATTATCCAAAATTTGGAACAGATGGATAATTTTTGCCTTGAGAGTCAAAACGAAACTTGCTTTGTTCTAAGTGGAATCCCATAACTACCATCAACTAAATTGGAAATTAGTTATAGGGTTCGTGGTTGGATCAGATTACAATAACCATAGTCAAATTAACTCTAGGATATAGTAATAATTCAAGAACTTGTTGAAAATAGATGAACTCTCCACCGCTTCTTACAACTTACAAGATTATATTCACTGTTCAGGTTTGTATCATAGCAAACTATAGGGATTCTTGTGAATTTTCCATCAGCAAAACTATGGAATTCTCATGCCTCTAACGTTGACACGCATCATTCCATAATGTCATCGAGGGAAATGAAGCTGATTGCTAATGCATCGCATCGATATATTGTGTCTCGATTCATTCGTTTTGTGTTCATCGGCGCCGATTTTATCTCGAGCATTCTCATATATGTGTCTAACCATTTGTTCTCAATTTTATTTTTGGGTTTTGAAAACATTGCAACCGTCATAATTTGAAAATGTTTTGGATCAAGCGTCTGCATACATACATACATGATGGGCTAAAAAATCAAGAAAACTTAGATCAATACAAAAAGAAATCAATAGAAAGCAAGGAATAAAAACTACATCTAGTTTTTTTTTTGGCTCGATTTCCATCCCCTAAAATTCGTACAAAACTGGCACAAAACGGGAAAAAAAAAAACAAAACACACACACGCACACACACAAAAAAAAAGCAAACAGAAATTGAAATAAAGTCATTTATTTCACGAGAGAGAAAACGCAAAACGCAAAGTGGCGTCGAGCCGCCGGCGGCTGCCGCCATTCCATTATTTAAGAAAACAAAATCCCTTTCTTTTCTGGGAGTCAATCACAAACAAACAAATAAATAATGCATTTCGATTTTGAACGAATAGGTAAGCAGACAAAAATCTTACGTAATACCGAGTAAATAATCGCTGCGATGATCATAACGACATTTAAGAAGGATGACAATAATTCGTAATCCCAATGACAATTACAACAACGGTATTATGTGCTCTCAAGTTTCAACTATAATCCCAATGACAATCACAACAACAATATTATGTATTCCTCCGAGTTTCAACTATAATCCCAATAACAACGTCGTTGATTCACCATGAGCACCATCATCATAATGATAGTAATAATAATTCTCGTTATCGTTGATTCATAATAATAATAATAATATTAACAACAACAATGAAATGTTCCGTTGTCGTTGATTCATAACAATCGTAATCAAATGTTTCGCTGTCGTTGATTCATAATAATAATAAACCACAGCACACCAAAGTCTCCGTTTTTGCTTTTGTTTTTGTTTGATTTTTGATGGGGAATTCAAACCAAACCGGTGCAAGAAGGGAAACAAAAGAATGTGGCATTTATTTCTGGCTTTCCCTGCCGCCAGTTTTTTTTGTGTGTGTGTGTGTGTGTGTGTTTAATACAATTACTTCTCTTTTCCGTTTTTGTTTTGTTTGGAAGTTTTGCAAATAAGACACAAGGAAGAAGCACTTGATTCCTTCATATTTTAGTTGATTCAATTTTAATCCCCCAAAGTCACAGCGAGAAATGCGAATGTTTATTTATGCCTCGTGCGTGCAGAACAAAGGGCACGAATGCAAAACAAAATATTCGGGCAAGTAAATGATGATAGCAAAAATAAACTCCATTCTACTCCCATAATCTGGTCCCAAATTCCAAGCGAATTTCCATCCCAAAAAGCTGAAGTAATGTATATCCCGATTCCCCCCCATGCGTGCGTAAGATCTTGCCATTAAATCATGCGGAAAACAAATCCCAAACAACAACAAGAAAGGATTCCGAGCAATAATTGGGGCAAATTGGGAGGAATTGATGAGGAGCAATTAGAGTTAATGAGGGAATAACAAGTGAGGCAATTAGGAGGAGCTAAGCAAGCAAACCCACCCCCAAAAAGAAAACACACAAAAACAAACAGAAGGGAATGAATGTGCGAAGCAAGCAAAACGAAGAAAAGAGAAGAAATCGGGTAAGAAAACAGAGTACAGAAAACAAAGGAATAAAAGCAGGGCAAGCGGGGTTAACCGTGGTTGGGGGGAACGGCTAACCATGGTTAAGACGCCTGGAGTTACATTAACCCTGGTCAGAGGGGACTTAACCATGGTTAAGACGCCGGGATTTATACGACTTAACCATGGTTAAGACGCCTGGAGTTATACGACTTAACCATGGTTAAGACGCCGGGAGTTATACGCCTTAACCATGGTTAAGACGCCTGGATTTATATGACTTAACCATGGTTAAGACGCCGGGATTTATATTAACCCTGGTCAGAGGGGACTTAACCATGGTTAGGCCCCATGGTTTGGTTAGTTCGTTAAAAATGCACAAGTTTTGCCCACCACCCATCGCCATCATCACCATGCTCACCATGCTCACCATCATCACCATGCTCACCATCATCACCATCATCACCATCATCACCATGCTCACCATGCTCACCATCATCACCATGCTCACCATGCTCACCATCATCACCATCATCACCATGCTCACCATCACCACCATGCTCACCATGCTCACCTTCATCACCATGCTCACCATGCTCACCATGCTCACCATCACCACCATGCTCACCATGCTCACCATCATGACCATGCTCACCACCACCACCATGCTCACCATGCTCACCATGCTCACCATCATGACCATGCTCACCATCATCACCATGCTCACCATCACCACCATGCTCACCATGCTCACCATCACCACCATCATGAACATGCTCACCATCACCACCATCATGAACATGCTCACCATCACCACCATCATGACCATGCTCACCCTCACCACCTTCATGACCATGCTCACCACCATCGCCACCATCATCACCATCACCATGCTCACCACCACCATCACCATCATCACCATCTTCTTCTTCTTCTTCTTCTTCTTCTTCTTCTTCGACTTCCATGGAGCTCCCTGGATTCTCTGAACATGTCTGGCCTTGCTCTGCCTTTTAAGCTCCATCCTCCATCGCTCAATCTGGCACGTAGTAAAACCCTTTCCACCTCTTCTCTGCAATTGCCTGCGCCTTCCATCTCCTTCCTGTCGGTTTTAGGGTTTCGGGGTGGGCACTGACTTGCCCTTGCTCGCTCGCTCCTCTTCCGCTCTTCTCTGCATGGAGAGCAACAAGCGAATCCATGGATGGATCGGATGTCTGCATCATCGCCATATCCAGCTGAGCTAAGCTCAGCTCAGCTCAGCGCAGCTTAAACCCAGAAAGGCTGCATCAATGGCGTTGAAGGCCTTGCTTCTCCGCTCCAAGCTGCTTGAAATGCAGACGAAGCTGAAGCAGCAGCAAGAGCAGCTGCAGAAGCAGGAGGAGGAGGAGGAGGAGGAGGAGGAGGAGGAGGAGGAGGAGGAGGAGGAGGAGGAAGAAGAAGAAGAGGAGGAGGAGAGCGCCATGGAAGCTGTCTCCAGTATGGATAGCTTCTGGAGGGAGGAGCGATGGCTATGGTCGCCGCGGCAGAGGAAGAGGAAGGGGGGAGAGGCGGCGGAGGGGAAGAAGCAGAGCTTCCATATCCATGGCGACGAGCGCTGCTGCGCGGATTGCTGCCGGTGCTCGCCGTCGGGGGCCAGCGACTCCTCGTCTTCCTTCAGCGCGCAGGACTCGTCGTCGTCGTCGTCGTCGTCGTCGTCGTCGTCGTCGTCTGCGTCCTCGATCCGAAGCGGATCGCTCCCTTCGCCGGAGCCGCAGCCGGATTGCAGGAACGATGATGGTGGAGACGGCGATGGCGATGGCGATGGCGATGGCGATGGCGATGGCGATGGCGATGGAGATGGAGACGGCGATGGCGATGGAGACGGCGATGGCGATGGCGATGGCGTATGCTGCAAGAAGTCCGAGGTCCGATCTGCTGCAGCGCGATCTGGAAGCTTCCATGACAGCGGCTCCGAATCCTGGGCCACAGCTTCTTCCTCGCAGCTGGAGCAGGATCTCGAGGAGGATCTTCTCCCTCGGGCTTCCACGCCGAGAGTCTCTGCAGAGCCGCATCGCCATGGCGGCTCCTACTCGGACGCAGACGAGGACTTCGTCGCCATCGCTTCCGCTCTGCAGAGCCATGGAGCAGCTCGTGCTAGCAACGAAGAATCTGCTGCTCCTCCTCCTCCTCCTGCTGCTGCTGCTTCAGCTGCTGCCTCCGCCATAGCCATCTCCGAGCAGAGCTGCAGGGGCATGGCGACTCCTCGAGCTCGGATCGAAGCTTCCGATGGAGGAAGATGCAGGATGGGAGCGAGCCATGGCGATTCCTCGGCGAGGAACCGCAGGCTGTCGATGCCTCTCCGAGGGGCGGATCCCTCGGCGCCGGTGCAAGGGATCCTCAGATTCTCGGAGCAGGGAGGATCTCCGTGCTACAGCTTCTCCACGAAGGCCTCAGACGAGGTCCTCTTCGTCAGATCATACGCTAGGCCCAAGAAGCAGAATCAGCAGCAGAAGATGAAGATGAAGACGAAGATGAAGAAGACGAAGATGATGATGATGAAGATGAAGATTCCGGAGCAGAATCAGCAGATGGAGATGGAGATGGAGGATCAGCAGATTCTGGAGGAGGAGGAGGAGGCGGAGCAGATGAATTGGGTGTATGCATTCCATTCGCGGCGAGATTGCAGCGCGAAATCGAAGAGGAGCTCATCATCATCATCATCATCATCATCATTGTCGTCGAAGATCATCGACAAGGAGATCTTCGGAGCGAATCTGTTGGGGGAGATGACAGTGAGCTCCGATGCGATGTGCTTCGTCCTCCATAGCCGCAGGGATCGGAAGGAATCCGAAGCTCTTCGCGCTGGCGGAGGAGGAGGAGGAGGAGGAGGAGGATCGAAGCAGAAGCTTAGCCATAGCCATGGGCAAGCTGCAGGTTCGAGGAAGGATCATCGCGAGAGGAGCGCGGGCGGATCGTTCGATGCTGCGAGGAGCGCCAGATCCGAAGATGCCCTCTCCTTCTCCCTCCGATCGCTCAAGCAAGAGGATCAACAAGAGGAGGATGAGGAAGAGGCTCATACCAACGATTCCTCGATGAGGAGGAGGAGGATCATGAACTCAGCTGAATCGATCGAGCTCGCTGCGATCGTGATCTCTTCTTCCAATCCAGGCTTGGAATCGTCGGGCAAATCATCGAACCACCATCGCCGCTGCGATCAGCATTGGAATCGGAATTGGCATGAGCAATGTCTTGATGCTGATGAGCTCGGCTGGGGTGCGAAATTCCTCGGATCTCCGAAGCCTCGCGGCTGGGGCATGGCATTCCTTGACAAGCCTTCTTCGATCGATCCCAGGAGCTTGGATAGTGCCCACAACAACATCAACAACAACAACATCAACATCAACAACATCAACATCAACATCAACAACATCAACATCAACAGCAACATTAAGAAGCAATGGAACGAATCGAGGATGATGAAGCCGATGCGATCGATTGCAGCCGATGTGACGCTCATCTTACCAGCCGGAGATCACGGGCTTCCATCCGAGAGCCGGTTAGGTCTTCCTACTGCTGATGGTGATGGTGATGGTGATGGTGATGGTGATGATTGTGGGCAATGCTGTTCTATCACTCCATTGATCCATCGCTGGTTATCTGGCGGCGGTTGCGATTGCGGCGGTTGGGACACGGGCTGCGGCCTCTCGGTCTTGAGATCAGAGAGCCCTCTTCAGCTCCCCGATCGCCGGAGCTCGAGCTTCGCGCTCACGAGCCATGACCTTATCCATTGCCTCACACCAGGAAAGCCTCTCAATATACTCTCCCAGGTAAAAAAAAAAACAAACACCTACTTGCCACAGATAATCAAGCACATGCATTTTGAGATAAAATCAGAGGAAGCTGCTGGAAAACCCAGCCAATCTCGTGACCAATCGTGGTTTGCTTCTTTAAGTAGATCTTTTCCATCCCATTTCTCTTGTTGGATCTTTCCATTGACTAATCTATGGTTGTGTGTATATGTATGTTTGACTAATCTATGATTGTGTGTGATTGTATGGATGAATGCCATTGGGCATTTCAGGGGCGCAAGCCAAGTGTGTATCTATCATTGGAGGCGACGGAGATGGGCCTTTTCTCGTTGAGCTTCCGGCCTTGTTTGTCGCCCCTTCAAGCTCTAGCAACGGCCGTCGCCATCTTGCATCAGCACGTAGTGAAGGTCCATTGATGAACCAGCCCTCTTCGAGCCCCGGCCTCTGCAATCTGGATGTGCCCAGCTGCGCTATATTATACGCATACATGCATATATGTTCTTCTCTACATGCCAAAGATCAAACTCTACCCGGACCGAGATGAATTCCATCGACCAAGATGCGTGCTTGAAAACGGTAAATGCCCCCACTGTTGCTCTCTCATCGTTCCTATTATCACGATCGAATCGATCGCATCATGATGCATGGTGTATATATACATGATGCTTTTGCTTGCTTGCTTGCTTGCTTGCTTGCTTGCTTGAAGTAGTACCTGCACCGCACCCTGGAAGATCATCGATGAATGCGTGCCCATTCATCCATCATCAGATTAACATCACGATGCCTCATTTTGATTGATGTATGTGTGTATGTATGTGTATTGCGCATTGAATGTGCATCATTCTGATCGATTCATATGCACAAAATCGAAGAATCTTATCATTTTAATCCTGTTCTTCTTCGAATAATCTTTGGCAGTTTGACAGAAAGTTGTGGTCAAAGCTGGCGGAGGCGTTTTTTGATGTGTATCAAGCCCAAATTTTGGTAGAGAGAAAGAGAGAGAGAGAGAGAGAGAGAGAGAGAGACAGATGTATCTTCTGTATACTGTGATGTAATCTGTACATATAGTCTGGTATCCCCCTCAAACCAATCAAACCACTGGACTGCAGAAAATACAAGGGGCAAAAATAATCTCAATTCCGAATGTTTATTATGTATGCATCGCCTTGGCAATGAATGAATGAATCTATATATATGTAATTGCGTGGGCATTGACCCCATGAATCGTTTGAATCGGAGTCGAGACAATCGATGAAGATGTTAGTAAAAATCTAGTTGATGATGATCGATGATGGGTTCAATCTTTTGCTCATATAGGCAAAAATCTTGCGTTATGGATTCGACTTTGATTCACCTGTGGGCATAGATCCGATATAAATGTCTGGAGTAGATCCGATATGGATTCACCTTTGGATTCACGGCAATTTGCCCACTTGGGTAGTTTTTTTTTTCCTGGTTTCAGGATGAGCCTTATGAATTACAACGAGGCGGATGTTGATCTTGATCCGACAATCCATATCCACCATGCTCTGCTTGGATGATTGACTGATTGATGCAGTGGATCAAAAGGAGTACTGGCAAAATGATGTGTTTGAGTGTCTGAAGCTGATCAAAGCGATGCATTTTTGAAATGTGATTGATGCATATGTAAAATATGGCCGTTCAAACTTCCGATGGTGTCGTTTCAACAGCCCTGGTAAAAGAGAGAGATCATTGTAATAAATGGCTTCGCCAGATGGTGAAAAGTATACAGGAAATGGCAGCATGGTTTTCGACAGGTCCACAGTGCATCCATATGAAGGAAAAATTAAAGATGATGATGAATCAGTAGTTACAGGCCAAGAAAAAGAGGAGAGATCTATGCCGAAATTGTGTCGGAAAGTTCTTTCTTTCTTATTTTCTCTTTTTTTTTTTACCAGTTCTGATCAAGCAATTGCTTAACCATTTACAGAATTTCTTGTAATGTTGTTTCATAGCCCGGGTTTGTGTTTCTTCAAGCAAAGAAGCTGTCAGGCTACTGTTGCAAAAAAATATGTACATATACTGTCAGTAAAAGAGACAAAAAAAAAAGGGGGGAGACAAGGAAAAGGAAAGAAAGGTGAGGTAGATTTGCCTGTTGAAGTACACAATTATTGAAGAGCCCGGAAGTGAAAGGCATGAGGGGAGAAAGGGTTTTTCCTGATGGTTCCTTTTGTAGGGTAGAAGTAGCTAAGATCCATGCAGCTGATGTGATCTCTCCATCGTTGAAATGAACAAGCTGAAGAATAAAACAGCGTGGAATGCCAAGAAAACCAGACATTGGAACCAAACTCCGCTCCGATTGTGTAGATACCCAACCGACTCAATGAATTAATCAAAGCTGTCGGCTGATGAGATCTCTTCTAGGAAGACAATATGCCCCTCCGCCATCGCGGAACCTCCTACCGATCATCAGTCTTTGTCCCCGTCAATTTCCAACGACTTTTGATATGAAATCAATCTACATCTGCATTGAAATGGAGAAAGAAAAAAAAGGAGTCGGAAAACGATTTTGGAGCATATTTTTTGGCAAATTCCCAGATTATTTACGGCTTTGAAAGCATACCTGGAAATGGGTCTGCTTAATCACTCTGAAGAGCTCACACGCCTGCATTTCTGGGTACCAACTACAACAGTTCAGGTTCGCTCAGGGTTTAGATCCAGCAACTAAGGAAAACGCATTAACAGCCTGTTGGACACTCACGCCCACCAGAAATTTTAGAAAGACATGATTGAAAACCCAATCAATTAAGCACTTCGTCAAGTACATTTCAGAAGCGTGCAAAATTGCACATCCAAACTTGAGAAATAAACGCAACTCCAGAGCATTGGGGAAAAAACAATCATCGAGTCTTAGAAGTGCGTATTGTCCTTCAATACGTAGCTTATGATTTTACAGAACTAGCATATCGTGGCAGCTGATAGGGTCCCCAATGACCCCATAAAAAAGACTAGCTGCCAGAGTAGAGTTCTTGATGGATACATAAAACTAATAAGAGCATTACATGTGTATATTCAAGGTTGATCTCTTGTTTTGTTTTCTACCCGAGTATCCAGAAATTATTCGGGAAGAACGGAGGTCTTCCTTCCCCAATAACACATACTTGTACAGATGACAAGAGAAAGTCAGCCACTTGCCGAAAGAAGAAAATCATCTCTGCCCACCAAAAAATGGATGCCTTAATGCTTCTCTTGCTGTCAATCGTTCCATTGGATCAAATTTGAGTAGGCCATGCAAAAGATCTATTAAAGAACCTGCTGAATGATCCACATATTGCATCACAAGATTCTGTAATCAGAACAGCAATAGATCCAATGATTAGAATGTAGTTGATCACATGACGGACATCATTCTGATCATGATATATTTAAACAAGTTTGCGAAATATATGGTAATCTCACTCGTAATCGAGGTAATCTTCTGACAGCCCTTAGACTCTCTCTCGAGGTTGCTCCTTCGGGCCAATTCAATTCACGCCGACCACGAAAGTACTTTTCAGTTCTTCGACTGCAAGACAAAATATCCATGAATCTCTAATGCACAAAGACCTGCAATCTAGATGAAATTCACAATTCTAAACTAGAGCTTAAAATGCCATCGAATGGACTTACTCGATCCTCTTTATTAAGTGCTGAGGAATTGGTCCCAGAACTCGCTCCATCATTGCCAAATGTTCAAGATTTTCATGTGTTTGGAACAAAGCCTCACCCTACATTCATTTCAAAGACACAACCAACTCAGAGTCAGCAAAGAGACCAATCAAAAGAGGAGAGAAGAAACATATCGTGTGTACACACGCACACACACACATAAGTGTGTGTATGATATGTCAAGTGTTCAGTGAACTCCAATAACCAGCAGTGCCAAAACATACCGTGCATAGCTCGATAAGAATACATCCAATGCTCCACATATCACACGGATAACTCCATCCAAGTCCTACAAAATAAATTCCTAGCTAGCATAAGTTGTGTGCACAATGAATGCCCTTTGGATAAAATCTGCCCAGCTCAAACCATGCCTCTACTCACCAAGAATCACTTCAGGTGCACGATAATGCCTTGTTGAAACTATAGAGCAATGGTGGCGATCTTCAAATGTGGCACTGCCAAAATCAATGAGCTTTATCTGGCTAGATTTGGGGATGCATGTGAAGTGTTTCCCAGGTTGAGAGCTCTAATGGCACACAGAACAAGTAAAAAATACTCAATTGTGAAAATGGAAATCATGACATCTAAAATTCTCCTTG
>JBBBWG010032619.1:18446-37339 GCA_037176905.1 Azolla pinnata
TATACATTGAGGGACTATCTTTTATTCTTAATCTCCATGCAGACTGTCATCAAGGAAAAAACCTTTCCTTTATTCTTTTTCACTTGTTTTTGTGGGATACTGATCATGAAACACCATAAACAGCGTAACGAGTATAAACCACTGCAATTTAATGCTCGTAACTAGCAAGCAATCAGGTCTAATGTTATAAACAAGGTTAGATTGGCATTGTGAATATGAAAAATTGCTTGTGGATTCAGTCTCTCACCAGTATAGAGGGATCAAATGGAGCCTGTCCATCTCTCCAAGCAGCATCTAAGTAAGTTCTTAAGGACAAACCAAGGAATACCTGCCAGTAAGCGTTAAAGATTAAGCAGAAGTAGACAATCCAAGAAAAAGTCCAACAAAATATCCTACACCTGGCATTACCAGCTTTCTTCCTGTTGCATCGGCAGCTGCTTTGATACTACCTAATCGATGCACATTAGAAGCGAACTGAGTGGTAATTACCCTTCCTTTTGCCTTCTCAACTCGATACATCAATGCCTTTGCAACATCTGCTTCACTTGTTGTCCTTCCTGGGGAGAGGACATTTGTTGAATCACTCATCATCTGTCATAGGAGCCCAGGTAACTGATTGTAGTTAGCAAATGCTCAAAATGTTTGCTCCTTACTTGTTTTGTTTAAAGAAACATCATCAAAACACTTTACAGATAAAGAGATACCAAGGTCACTCCTTCCTTTGATAGCTGTTCTAATGCATCTCTATCAAAAATTTTACGGTCGGTTGGTGATTCGTCAATCTGTAATCAACATGGTGTCACCTAAATTTATATAGTGATTATAATTTTAAAAAGTTCCATGCTATTGACCTTACCTTCCAGTCACCAGTATGTAAAATAGTGCCCTCACTGCATCGGAGTATTAAGCCACAACAATCTGGAATAGAATGTGTGACTCTCATTGGTTCTATTTCGAAGGGTCCTGCACTGAACCTCATTTTCATATCAAAAGTCTTCAGTCGGCCATCACTTTTGATTGAATATTCATCTAGCCTCCGCTTAATGAGCTGCAAAGATTGCAGAATAGAAATATATCAGAAGACTGTCATCCTAGGGCAGAAGATATTGAAAGAAAATGTACCTCCATAGTGAATGAAGTTGAATACACAGGAGTAGATGGATCCAAAACAGGAAATACCTGTACCACTATGCCCAGTTGAAAAATTACACACATTAATTAACAAAATGTCGAAAAAAGTGTAGGCGTTCTGTACCCATGGTAAAGCACCAATATGGTCCTCATGACCATGCGTGATTATTACAGCCTCAATTTTATGCCTCCAACGCTGAATAAAAGTTGTATCTGGCAAAATCTTCTGAACACCGAGATCTTCATAACTGTCATTCCACATAGGCCATCAAGTACTGCCTTTTGCAGATCATTAAAAATACCAAGTGTCACTTACTCTGGAAACATTAGGCCAGCATCAATCATGATATACCGATCATAATGCCCAACCAGCATACAGTTCATACCGATCTCCCCCAAACCTCCTATAGGGAGAACACGTAATGGTGGTCCATCCATTCCTTCATGAAACTGCTGCAGTCTGCGTTGCACCCGGTCATCAATACTCTGGCGGGGCCCTTCTGCTCTAGCTGCCCTGCTTATAAACTTATTACCTTCAACTGGCCCTGGCAAACATTGATTAAATGCTTCAGCATGCTTAATTTCAACACAGATTCTGGACATGAACAGCATCTCAAACATCAAACTTCTTGGCTATTAATAAATCATGTTGCACCACTCATAATAGTGGTTCCTAGAAATTTGGACATGACACTCTCAGTGATGGTAATAACTCATGGAAGTATTATTTAAATGGCAATTACAGGTTCTAATTATGTTTTTCTTTCGCTTAGGTCATTTATTCCTTTGTATGCATAACAATACACTCTGGGTGCATCCCCAAAATGATTATTAGTATTCCTGCACTGAAAATATTATTTACATTCAAAGACACCATCAACCTTGATATCCCTTTTCTTTAGTTGCATTAATGATCTCATTTATTATCACATAACAGAAACATATGCATTTGAAATATCAAGGACACAAAGTGGTATAATTGAACAAAATTCCTTGAAGAACATGTTCTCCTCTCAACTCCAGGCTGAACTCATTTCCGGCAGAGCTTTATCCTTGAGAGTATGAATCTAATAAGCAAGAGATCCTACCATACCTGTTGGATTCCATCGGCTACAGTTATGAATGCATCGCTTGTGCCTCTTGTGAACCAAGCCACAACTTGATTGACTTTTCAGAAGCTCCAAGGAAATTACTGAAGAAGCTTGCCCCTGCAATGATAACATATCAAATCATGATTGGAATTTTTCCTGGTACTAATACATTCCTGTCTGTTGCTTGAAACTAAAATATAACAGATAGCATTTGCCTGACAAGTGTAGGACAAAGCAGGAGCCCAATGGCATGAACGCATCTTCATAGGATACCACCTGGAACCAGAGGCCTACAGACTCTATGATCTGGCCCCAAAAAAGACAATACTCAATCCGGCTGTAGCATTCACATACCTTAAGTGGTGAATATTACACATGAGACGGGAGACATCTCTGATCGGCTCCTTGACACTGGACTACGACATAGATTGAAGATCAAACACATGCAATATGTGCAACATTAGGGATCTATTGTTTATATTTCACATATGATGCCCATCCCATTTCTGCCCAACTCTCAGACTCAATTGAGGGTAAGAGTGTGTATTTTTTCTTTTTCCAAAAGATGAATTGACCTTTGCTCATGAGCAGATGACATCAATCTAAAGATTAACATGAATATTTTCTGTCACTAAATGCATGTGTCAAGAAGGCTTCATATGAGTCAAGACTTACTGGCCTATTGATCAATGAACCCCAGTTTTCTAAGCTAGTGAATACATAAATGACACGTCCTTATCCATGCCATTGCCTAGATTTTTGGGCGAGCGTCAGGTTCATGATCAGTCTGCAAACTTCTAACAGTTGATAAATACCAAGAAAGAATTGCTTCACCTTCGAGATCAATCCTTCCATATATTCCCAAAACTCACACACAGAAATCTCTGACAACTGAGATCCTTCATATTATAAGGACACTAACCAGAATTATGTTACTTGAAAATGGATGCCAAAGTGCCTGAGATGAATGAGAGTTGCAAACAGGCGGCAACAAAACCGCTGCCATATGAATCTCTTAATGACGAGTTGATGCAGAAGCCAGAAAATTTGAGCTCTTTCTAAATTCTTCCTGTGAAATAAAAATATTAAACCAGAGTTTGAATTTTGCATTAAAAGAGAATATGTACTGAGTTATTTCCATCAGACAAGAACAACAACCAAATCAACATTCATGATATTAATGAATTTTCTCTTCAGTGCTGCTGTTCTATTTCTTTCTGTGGAGCATGAATTGTTATGAAGCATAAGAAGAATAAGTTTAGAATTCTATCATAAGTTGGAATCTGGAAAAGAACCAAAGTTCTTATTTGCAATTTGATTGTGATCCAGTCATATATTGAAACGTAACGCATATGTAGCATATATTTTATAGTCCGAAAAATCATAGTTTTTAACAGATCGTGATGATTCTTCAGTTGCAACTTTTAAGAGATTTACTTACCTCAATGAGAAGGCTTCATTCAGAACGAGACGAAACATACATTAATACTTTCAAAGCTTTGACAGAATTTTTTCATAGCTTTATAAAAGAAACCTATGCTAGTGATCTGATTTTATTTCCTTTACAGACGTTTTTAAAAATTTCCAAACTGACCACAAAATTTCTAGCTCTTTCTCGTATATTCCAAAAATCTATAAAATTACTGGGATTTGATAGAGAGTTAACAATTTTCAGTCTCATTTTCTTCCCCTCAGAGGTAATCAACTAGAACCGAATCTTTCTTCTCATAAATGAGCACAATTAAATATACAATGATGTGGTAGGGGATTCATACGTTTCTCACATTAGGCTTTCTTGAAAAGGAGCTCAAACTGGAAAGTTCACAAAGGCTATTGAGTGAAGTTTCCATAGATATTCGATGGATGAATACCAGACATTTCCAGATATTGGTTAGAAAAATGACACATTTCATCCTTGCTTGGTTCCGTTTACAGGCATTTCAGCGGTTTGCTTAAGACTTTCACATCCATTTGGGCGGAAGAAAGATCATGTTTTGCCTACAGACAATGCTCCATAGGGCAGAGAGAGAGGGAGGGAGAGAGAAGATAGAGACAGGTTCTTGAAAGCTTGATGAGAAAATGTTTTCTCTTACCAGTTGAGGAAGTCAAAGCTTTCTTTCCTTTGGCTTTCCTTCCCTGCGAGTTTTGGTAGAGCTACCAGGTCATCCAAAGAGGGAGAGCTTGAAACACAGGAAGACACAGGAGATGAGAAGCCACGTCGTCGGCGTCTTCTTCTTTTCTTCGCTTGGCGAAAGAGAAGCAGCTGAAGGAGCGAGCACACGACACTAAGAAGAAGAAGAAGAAGAAGAAGAAGACGAAGAAGAAAAGAGGAAGAGAGGTTTATCTGGTTCCATACGAAACAGCCACCCTTTGAGATGCGATGAGATTGAGATTAAATGAAATGAAAGCACGAAACTAGATATTTTTTGTGTCGGATTTTTTTCTTACATACAAAAGGATAAAGATTGAAGGAGAAAATCTTTTAGATAGTGTGACGAAGACCATGTTCTTAATCAGTTAGTCGCCTGATGAGGAGCCGTGCACTGTGAAAAACAGCCTAGTTTGCTTAGGAAAAGAACGGAAAAACAACAACAGAATGACTAGTCTGGTTCTGAGAAGGTGCACAGAACTGGCGAAGGACGTCCGAAATATGAGCGTACTACTAGAGCTGTATCGTGCTCTCCAAGAGGGACGTGTCTTTGACTGATCTATGATATTTGTCGAATATATTATTATCGAGGGCCAAAGTGACACGAAGATTTCGGATTGCCTTAATCTTTATGATTGAAAAATGGTTTTCCTATTAAATGTGGGTTGCATGGGTGTGTATATGGTGGGGTAGTAACCATATCAACAGAGTGTAGCTGCATATGCCATGAAGGTTATGTTCGTTCGTTCGTTGTAGATGGTTACTGTTGTTGCAACGGTATCAAGGATGATTTGTGGAGTTACATTTGATGCTTGTTTGGGTGCAGGTGGCATTTGTGCTACCCCTTGCACTGGTGTCGTCCTTTGAATGACTTGTTTGATAGGATTTCATAACGATCCAACATAGGATCCACGGATAGAAAAGGATCAGACTCTTAAACAGGTTCCAAATGTAACATAATTTTTTATTCGGACTTAATTAGCTTCAAGAAGAGGACTTGAAACTATCGACCATATGTACTTTACACTTCTCTCACAAGAGCTCCTTTGTTGATAAATTATAATTTGATATGAGGTGCGTAGCTATATAGACATCAATTTGACCCTCAACTTGATTGACATTCTAGAGACCTAAGTCTTTTCATCTTTGCAATTGCATGGTAAGCTAAATTAAACTAGTATAGGCAATTATTATTATTAATGACTACCAACCGATTAGCAGTTGGAGAGAGAGAACAAATGGGATATAAGTAAGTTTTGAATTTGCAATTCTAGTCATTACCTTCTTATTTAGAAAATTACACCCCAAGGAATGATCACTCAGCCAAAAGAGGTTTTATGGAAGCATGAATCTAGAATGACAAAAATCAAAATGAGAGATTGTGTCGTGCTTGTTAACCTCAACAAGATTTCATATGATAAGAATTCTTCTGTCTAGTTATGGAAATTGTTGTTAATCGTTTTGCAATCTTCACTAAATGAATAATACTTGCATTCACCTTCTAATTCTTCTTCATTTACTTCTTGATTTCAAAAACCGGACTCAAGCTGATGATGAAGAGCCAAAGTCAAGCACTTAATATTCTTCAACTTCAGGCCGCTACATCTCTATGATACCGCTTTTATTTTTGACTTCTTCTCCCTGTACTGATTCGTCATGAAATTTCTGAGTGACCAGATATTTCATCTTTCTTCAAGGATCAACCTTAACACTACATGATGCATAATCATCTGCACAGATCATACGGCCAGGGGGCTTGTCAGATCATGACACAAATTCAACACCAGCTCCCGTTTGTGCATGGAGAGGAATATATGAAATGCTTTGTTTGATGACTTGTGTGCCATCGACCTATATTTAGATTTTTGTGTACTAGGAATATTGGGAATATAGATCTAGAAGTATTACATGAATTAGCTGAACTATATAACCTTGTACTCAGCCAAGGAAGATTCCATCGTATACCTTGGCCATGATTAAATTAGTGGACACCATATACCTGTTCCCTTGTACTCCTTATGACCTATGACGGAGAATTGAACATTCACTAGCCCAGTTGCTAAGTAGTCATCCATCATCACCATCACCATAACCATCGTCATTTCCTCTATTAACAAAATGATAGAGTTGTGGAGACGACTTTCCAGTTGATCAAATGTCATATTTCTGATCACATTCATCATCTATAAGTAGGCTAGTCATTTCCGGACAGTGACATGATTGGCGTTTCACATGATTCATGTCCGAATCATTATAAAAAACAACTGAATCCATATATCATCCATATTCTCCAACCTCAAAAGCATATCGACTATAGTCCTCAACCAAGTCTGACGCAGAAAGATCCATCCAATTTTGAGCGTTGATTTACATTGTGTATTTATACCCGTTCCATTTATGACCGCTTGACCTGTGTTGGCCGCAGACTGCACATTAGCTCCTATGTCTAACCATTCATCACCATTGATGCCATCATCTCCATCTTCATTTTAGTCATTATTAACCTGAAGCGAAGAAAAATTTTCTTCATGAATGCTAGCCATAGCGCCACAACTGTTTGAAGTTATGGTTATGAGCTTTCCAGCTGAAGTTTCTTCCGGACTATCTTCATTGTCATGTTATATTGGTCATATCTGGACAGTAGCATGATTCTTTGTCCATGTAATTCATCTCCGAATGATAAGAAACACCTGAATCCATAATATTGAGATTATCTACATCCTCCAACGTAGTAGAATCACTGGCCGAATTTAATAAAGCTGCTTCATAGTTATACATTTCAAGGTCTGAATCATATTCATCATTGCTTCTTCTCTCATCATCATTACCATGATCTGCACATTCATCAGACGCCATTACTGCATTCTGTTCATCTGAAGGTCCTGTATTTGATCGGTGGCCATTAATCCATCCCAAAGCCATAAGACCTTTCTCAATCTCCGAAATCTCCATAGCTACAGCAGTACAACTATACTTGCGGGGAGAATCATTTGCCGTTTCGTGAACGTTTGTTGCATTGAGCTCACAGGTATAAGAGAAGCGTGTCTGGAACAAGGAAGGCAGAAAGGAGATAATGCATTCGATATAATCCTCCTGCAATATTATATGCATAAAACAAGATCACACGATCATAAGCAGACCAATAATTTCACTTTTAACGGGGATTAAATCGGTCCACAACACAATCATTCTTCTCTTTCAACGACCAGAATATTATATATTCATTATCACTAGGTACCTTCCTCCGTTTCCCACGAGCAAGGCCATATCCGTTGGCAACAAGCACCTGCGCAAATCATATGAAGAAAGAGAGATGTTTTTCCTTCAAACTGACGAGTCTTTATCACGAAACAATATTTATACACCGCGTGACGTGACGCCGATGGATTAACCGTATTCTAAGCTGAGACGATCAGTAGACAGAACGTAAAGGAAAGTCGGGCAACAAAATGGAATTGTGGAAAACAAAGATCCGTTCTTGATCTTTGCTTCCGGTAATGGAAGCGAGAGATGAGAACGCACAGTCTGCAGGGCGCAAATCGTGCAGGCTTCCAGCTTGTCGGGAGAATCCATTGCGATCTGCATCACGCTGTCGTAGGTCTCTATCAAGGAATCATGTCTTCCGCGCCTTCGAATCCTCTTCTGCGGCTTCGCCTCCACTACCATCACACTCTTCTTCGTCTTCTTCTTCTTCGTCGTCATGATCATGCCAGGGAACTTCCTAAGCCACGTTCAAAATTTATGTGTATAAATCACAAGACAAACCTTGTTTAACGCTAATAACATATGTTTTTAAACAAATCAGACAGTATTATCAATGCTTTAAGTCATCTCATTTAGAACTTCCGAGGTTTAAAGCCTCGAAACAATGATATTAATATACATCTGTAAGCCCTTTGTTTGGTCAATCAAGCATCTCAAGTGTGAAGATACAATACAGTTCACGAACCACATGATCATCACAAACATTAGAGAAATCTTTACTAGAACGAACTCGTTAGAGTGTTCGAAAGGCCCAATGTATTTATATAGCAGCTTACATCTGCTTATATCGTTGATTTAACTCATATGTGGCCAAACATGATAGTCCTAAGTGTGTTTTAAGTCCATAGAATCTCATCTTGTGGTGCCATCTGTAATGATCTCCCATAGAATCTCATCCAAGCTCGTCATGTCGTAAACATGTCAAAGTTTACGTTTCTTTGCGAGACTTTATCTAGTTTCACAAAAGTTGAGATACATTAAATTGTTTATATATAACAAGTTCTTATATTCCTTTCTCATACAACCATCGAATTCACGCATACTCTGTCAACAATGCATCAGCATTGGTGGCAGTGTGCTTCACATTAGGCCAACCTCGTCAGAGTTTGAAGCCAGATTTTGGTCAGTTAAGACAATATCTTGCTACTTAAAATAATTACAGCATATTATTACATGTTTATCTACTTACTCACGGAAAGAATGAATAGTAACATTAGAGTCGCATAATCCATCCCAAAGAATATACTAGCCTTATTACACTGTGATAACATATTTATAATACATGGCCTCCAAAACATTTTATTTCGGCGTTCGTATATTTGTTTAGGAGCATATGTTAAATTTTAGGTCTGCTTTAAACTTGTAATATGTTGGAATATGGTTGGGCTGGGAGATACATAATTTGTAGGGTTTGTTTCATCCATGCATTAATTTTCGTGGCTAGCTCTTCAAACTTTTAACATCTTCACCATGACTTGGATCTATTGAGGCTCTTCGAGAAAATACCCATGGCTTCTTCCTTGTATGCTCTCAACCTCTTGACCCATTGCTGAAGAACCAGAATCATAATAAAATGCAACCGCTTGGTACTCTCTTCCATGACTTCCAACCGCTCACTTCAATGAATTCACCTGAAATTGTACACAATAGTAACAATAGAAAATTGGTGTCCTCAATCGATCAAAGGAAGACAACTTTTACCTTATAGTGGTATGAGGATGGAGGTCGCTCGGTTTCTGAAACAGCTACATCTCCATGGACCTATTGGACATCATAGACAGAATGGTGAGAACCTCCGGAGTCGTTTAAACAACAATTTCTTTCCCCATTTCCTGAAGTTCCTCGATCTTCTGATGTTGGATGTGGTCATTTTGTATGGCAGATCAGACGTCAGTAGAAGTAGAGGTTTTGCTCTGGTGATGTTGCAATACAAAAGAGAACAATATGAACCTTCCTCTCGTGAAGAAGTATTCCAACTAGTTGACAATTGGAGGTAGTGCTTTCTTCGTCTCATTCACATGATGACATATCTTGTCAATTGTGTCTTCGACTCGTTTCCTTTGCAATTCGTGACCTTTCTTGAGCTCCTCCAGAGCAACCAACTTGTTCTCAACTTCCTTGATCTTCACATTTTGTTCTGACACCTTCTTCTCCAATTCCATACAACATGTAATATGATTGCCTCGCTCCTCTAAGTCCTCTCCTATAGTGACAATCTTTTGTTTCTGTTTAGAGTTGGTAGAATCATGATCGACGATTCTAGCATCCAATCCAGATTCGCATGATTCGCTACCAGATATGGCGTTCATAGAATCACAATTGAGGTTAGAATCATTGACCTTTTGGATTCCAGGATTTGGACCAGATTCACATGATCCTTCCTCTTGTGAAGTATTGCAACTGCTCGATCCTTGAGGTCCAATATGCTGTGCTGTCTTGCTGTCGCTCACATGATAGCACATCCTTTCTGATATGTGGACTTCCTTCCTCACCTGCAGTGCAAGCAACTTGTTTTCAAGCTCCTTGATCTTCATAATTTGTTCGGTGAGCTTTTTTTCCAATTCTGTACAATGCTCTCCCATAGTCATGACCTTCTGTTTCAGTTTCAACTTGGTAGAATCACGAACGATGCTTCTAGCATTCGATCCAGATTCACATGATTCGCTACTGCTAACTTCCGATTGAGAGGACTTCTCCGGTAAAGAACTCTTGGTTTGCAAGTGATCATTTTCATGGGAGCTTGATGCAGGAGCTCTTGTGTTTATGTGCTCTGTGTTATCCTGATCAGAATGAGATTTGATCTCTCTCTCTCTCTCTCTCTCTCTCTCTCTCTCTCTCTCTCTCTCTCTCTCTCTCTCTCTCACGCGCGCGCGCACGCACACACACACACACACATAGATCTAGCATGGTTTGAGATAAGGGGTATGTTCCTTCAAGATGTACCCAATGGATCTCTTCAATGCTAATGCATCATCTTCTTCAAGTGGCACATCCCATGACGATGCGGTTCATTCTTCTGCTAACTACCATGAAGGGAAGACCCAAATTTTCGCCATTCCAGATCTCAAAAAGAAACCTTTATCAAGCACTCTCCTCCTAGAGTTACAAGAGTTCATCTAAAACCAATGTACAGACACCTCTCACAAGAATGCTGATAAGAATCGATTCTTTCACGAGTAAAACCATGATTCTCACATGAAAGCTCATAGAAATGCATGTCCAACCTTTTCCTTTGGTATCTGTTTCTCTTTTTATTTTTCCATTCGTTTAGGGAGTTCAAACACAATCATCACCCATGTCACCATGTTTGTCCTATGACCTTTGTAGCATTTGATCATGAAGAAAATAGATTATATATCAATTGTATTTATCTACCTTCCTATTGAAAAGTTCAACCACACAGAATTACCCTACAAATTTGCATGCACCTTTGGATCACATTTGGCCTTGCTATTCTCCTCCATGCCTTCACTATGATATCTTCCATCGGTAGATCCTGTGCTTAGTAATAGTATTTGAAACAGTTCCACACATGTCTTTGACATTGTAAAAGATTCAGTGATATTTACATCCTCCTTGATAAAGATAGTGGAGGTGGATTGCATATATAACAGGATTAAAATATAAAAGACGATTAAGAGACATGCAAATCCTACCTCCCTGTTCGACAAGCTTCAAGGTAATGAATCTGCCAGCAATTGCGGCGCACACTTGAACCCAAAAGCTCACAGGAAATGGCCACATGTTTTAACTACTATGGATTTATAAAGGTTATTGAATTGAGTGTATGTGCCATGACATGTTGTAACGACTTATTCCTGAAACAACTTTCCTTCCCACCGTTATTTGAACTCGGACGCTTGATCTGTATGCAGCATTCAGGCCTCATCAAAGAGGTGTGAGATGCTGCATACAGGAAAATCATCCAGACAGCTACGGTTTCTCATCCGAGTTTGACATAAATAGAGGCAATGGTTTGAGACCACGTTTGTCCGGCCATTGGAAAAGAAGAAAGAAGAGGATATGTTTTCCCGCAGTGATGCCAGGGTCAACAAAGAGAAAAGGAAGGATGCGGATGAAGTTCCGATGCGAGCAGGCCCTGATATCCTGAAGTCGCTGTTCGACATTGCTTGCTGCCCGTGCAAGAAAGATAGCCCCATGGAGCTTTGGCCTACCAAACAGCACATGAAAGCACATGCACACTCTTCCACAAGTTGACCCAGCTCACACGGGGATTCTACAGATCAGGCCTCTGTGTCAACGTGACTGGGGCAGAGCATACCGTGTGTGGCGGCGACCCATGAGCTCGCTTTTGGGCGATGTCGAAAACACGTACGCTCACGCTGCTGGACATGGCGATGGAGCTTCCTGCGACAATGGAGCTTTTCATGTAAAATAGACTGTAAAAATCCTAAAACCCTAGAAATCTTACACTTAAAACCCTAGAAATCTTACACTTAAAACCCTAGAAATCTTACACCTAAAACCCTAGAAATCTTACACCCTAAACCCTGAACTGATTCAAAACCTCATTATTTTGGGGGGGGGGGGGGTAGAACTTCTCCTCAAGCTGATCAAAATTGGCGTAAAACTCTTTCGTTGATTCAATCCGATTCATTTGGTCAGCGTCATATCGACTTCAGGTGTGTCTAAGTTATGCGCACACACGTTTCTGTTCCTGTACATACTTCACGTTGACTTCTTGTTTCTTTTTCCGCCTTTTGTGGCCCGATTCGAGATGGAATCCGGGAGATTTTGAGCACTCTCAAATCGAATAAAACATTATGCAGGTTGGGTTTGCAGTAGAATGTAGTTTATGGACATTTCTGAGGGTACCTTGCAAAATATCCAAAACCTCAGTCCTTCTTCGTGTCCATGTCGCAGTGCTCCGAAGGAAGAAGAAGAAGAAGAAGAAGCAGAAGACGAAGAAGAAGACGGTAGTGGGCGATGGTGCTTCTTCGTCTCTGGCCTCAGCTCCGTCGCGGAGCTCTTCTTCCTCATCACCCTCCCTGGGCCTCCTCCACCACACCCGCAGTCTTCCTGCACTCCGGCGCCCCCTCTTTGGACCGGTACAGGAGATCCCCCCCACCTCCGCCTCTGGCTCTCCTCTCCGGTCTCGACGAGCGCAGCGCCGGCGATGCTCTCGATGCTGTCGTCATCCAGAAGAAAAGCAAAGGGCAGAAGAAAAGAGAAGCCTTGCGGGGTGTCGATTGGGCCCTCGAGTTCTCCGATTTCTCCGATTCTCAGCTGCGGCGAGCAATTAAGTAAGCTTCTTTTTTTTTTCCCCTCAAATGCAATCGATTACACGGGAAAGAAAGATAGGTGAAGAAAGAAATGTTAATGTCTCCTGAAGAGGCTGTTCCTCGCGAGTAGAGGTACACAGCCGATACATACCATGGTTCTTGGCTGAACCAAAGTGTGTATGGCTTGTCTTGCCCTAGAATGGAAAAATAAAGAATAAAAGAGAGGTAAGGTAAATGATACGTTGTCCCCAGGGGCCTAGTTGAATTAGTTAGAGGTGACGTCTGTGGTGTATAGTTCAAATCGCCCCAGAAATGGAGTTAATTTAAACATACTGGAACAGGCCGAAAAGACATGCCTAACAATGTTGGTGCTAGCACTAATTGTACATCGATTGTTTGTTTATACGTAGGACAGTAGAGCTGGTGAGCTGATCATCAAAATAATGAGCTTGAGCTTTCTCAAGGAGCTTAAAGCATTGTTGGGCCAGCAAAAAAAGAGCAATTCCAGCATGACCTTTGAAGGTTAGGTCTGAACGATCCAGGGTGTATCCTTTTTGAGAAAAAGGAAGGAAAAGTTTGTATATTAGAACCTGTCACTACAGAGGACTAGGGAATTTCCCTAAAAGATGGCAATAGCAAAGGCTTTCTAGGTGTTATTAGCTACATCTAGATCTAATACAAATATGGGCTGCTATTGTTTGTCTAGTCTGGAAAACGAAATTTTTGGGTTTCCTTGATGCATTGATTGTTCTGCTGCGTCAAGGTGTCTTTTAGGCAGAAAATTGGAATAAAGACAAATTGATCACTTTCCTCTTAGGTTCATATTATGATATTGAATGCCATTGTAATTATTCATTCTACACATGATTCATTATTCTATTTCAGAGTCTTACTTATGTAGCTCATACTTCAATATGTTGTAGAGATAGGCTCTAGAATGATGTGGCTGGTTTGAACATGGATAGAAACATATACTGCAACAAAGTCATTCATTGTAGAGCTGATCCACGTTCCTTTCATTGTGTCTAATTTAATGATATTGGATTCAGATTTCTGTACCCTTTTTACTATCGGGTCCCTACAAATCTGAACAATCTGGACAACACGGGAAAAATTCTATGAACCATTCCTACCTTCAATTATATCAGGGAGATCCAAGGGTTTGCACCTTATCGAGAATCATGACTTCTGAGTGTCTCTAGTTATGTGCCCTAAAGGTTCTGGTTCCGGATTTTACTCATTAGGTAAGAGTCACCATTATGAGTGACCATGATTTTTTCATGCTCTTATAATTCTACGTGTGAATTTTTTTTTCAATGGCATGGATTTCTAATTATATGTTGCAAATAATTCTTCAGCAAAGCACAAAAATTGACTCGTGGGTGTCTGTGATACCACATGCTATATCCTACTCAAAATTTGATATTTCTATTTTAATTATCCCTGATGTAGGTGGGGTGATCTGCAGGAGGAGGTCTTTGATGCAGTGAAACTAGTAAAGGTATGTCCTATGCGTGTAAAAATCGGGTCTCATACCGATGTAAAATGTTATTGAAACATATTTCTGAGTAATGCTATCTCTTGCGGTTATAACAGGGATGATATACACTGTAACTTTACTGAGGATTTATTAATGCTTTGCTTCAGGCATAACTGATCATCTTTTGTTTTCCATGCTTAGAAAATTGGGCGAGATGGGAAGCATGCTAGGAGACGTCAGCTTAATCTTATTGGTAATATACCATTATATCTACATTTCATGTTCTTTCTTGCTCACAACTTGATTATTCAAAGTAGTTTGATGTAATTTGTTATTCTCCGTAAACTGCTTCAGGCGGAATGCTTCGTGATGTTGATCCTGAATTGATGACATCAATTATTAAGGCTATTAAGAACGGAGATGTTGAGGGTTGTTTTAGTAAAGCAAATGCTTCTATTGATTCTCCTGACGAAGAATCTGAATTCGAAGATGCCTCTAGCAAAGATGAAGATTGGGATCAGGTAAGACTATAACTTGGATACAGTGTTTCCATTGTCTGGCTATTTATTCTTTTGATGAACATGGTGTAGGCACCAACTAAATTTTACATTTGATGTAAATGGGCTAGCTCCCTATGACGAATTCTTTCCATTTGGTGTTCATTCTGTATTATGACTTAGGATACCAATGCTCCCAAGAACAGTATATGTCTTATGTACTTTGAAAAACATGAATATGTTCTGCATGGTAAACCATATGTTGGATGAGGATATGTGTATGATGGGTAATATTCCAAACTGTCCAGGATTCTACTGTAGAACGGTGGCTTGAGGGGCTACTTTCAAGTGATTCAGATGTTCTTAGTGAAGTATATTCAATTAAATCTGCACACTTCAATCGACAGGTACTAATTTAATTTCCTGTTTACTTTTGAAGGCATTTGATGTTATTTGATGCCGGCTACGGTGAAGGTATATATAATTCTGAAGTATTTTCGATGTATTTGAGGAATCATGGCTCCTTATCAATAGAGATAACAATATCCAGATTGCCTATAAGTTTAATGGGGATGATCAAGTTGACCTTTGAGATGCATGAGTACACATCATCACATTGTAGATGTCACTGTCTAGCTTCAGTTTTTCGTTTTTAGATCCATGGATTAGTGAGATGAATGAGTACGCATTACAAAGTAAGGCTTCTAAGCTGGGCTACTTATAATTGTTTGAACCATATATGGCTCCATAGTTTTGCAATGACAATTATAGGTAAGTTGAGAACTTTAATGGATTACAATATTGGATCTGGCTTAGCCTTCTAATCTCTTTTTATTATCTAGTGTATATCTCCCTTCATCCGAGTTGGCATTTAAAAATCTGTCATTGCATTGCAGAAATTACGGAGCTTAGTGAGAGAAGCTAGCAAAAACGGGGATGGAAACCCACGGAAGGAAGATGAAGAGGATTCTGAGGATCTCAAGAAAAACGGGGAGCCGAAAGAAAAGCTTAGAGACTACTTACAATCTCTCATCAAGCTATCAAATGAGAACTGATCGATTTTTATCTTTTGTTTTCTTCTGGATCTGTGGAACATCGCATTTTTTTATTGAATCATAGATGCTTAAAATTGTAATCTTATTCTAATCAATCCACTTTCACAACCCCTTAAGGCCATGTATCCATTAAGAAAGAGGTACATGCCAGTAGCATTGGGACATGGTGTTTAGATGCTAGTTATATTAAACACCAGAAATCAGCCATTAAAGTTATGTGTGCTGTTGCACGATCTTCATTGAGCATCGTATGTTGTTTTTACTTGCTGTAGCAATACAGTTTTCATGTATCAAATGTAACAAACAGCTTATTGACACAATCAAGCCCGGGTCAAGGTTTAGTGGATATTACTCACAATGCAATACATTAAGATGGTATGGATGCATGTTTCTGAGTCAAAAACAACCTGTGACTGTGACTATTGGGCACATCAAATAAAAGCTGCAATACTGTAAACACCATAGATGCCCAAACGTTTGTTTGATGGCCAAAAAAAAATCAAATTCTAGTGGTAGATTGGTATGATTCTGGCTAACGTATTGTATTTTGATTTCAGGTGCGAATCAGCTCAAAATGTAGTGAAAAGTGAAGATGCTTCTTTTAGTTGTCATCATAGATGTAAACTGTTGAAATCACGGACTGAGGGTGGCGTTGAACCCAAGCCACCAAAGGACAAGTACCAGAAAGCAATACAATAATGCAAAGGCTCTTCATATAAATAGCTTACTCAAACTATAGCCAAAGCAGAGTTTCATTCATCCAATTCTCCTTCTTCGCAGTCATCATCATCAGTATTTGAACATGGTAATGCATTTCTCTCATTCTCATACTTATAGTGAATAACAAATTGGTGTAGAACCCTTTGTTAGTTATCCTGAAATCACTGCAAGAAAAAAGGAGAGAAAAAGAGGAGGATGTTTAATATATTTGTGAAAAAAAAACAGAGAAGGAAGATCATTTAAGTAGTAGATAATAGGTGTAAGCACTAAGAATGAAGGGTATGGGAATGAACGACTTAATCAATTGAACTAACGAAATGAGAAATATCTATGCAATTTTTTCCTATGCATATGTAAGGCTCTTCCTGGACAGCATGTTGATTGCCCAAGCTTTAAGCTTGTCATAGTCGGTGATGGAGGAACAGGTAATGTAATATTTCAGCAGCATCTTTATATACATTATGCTGATTTCATTTCTCTCGATCAGATTTGGTGCTTTCATATCATGTTCCTATCATCATCATCCCTACACAATTTCTGATCTGTGTTTTCATTATTACCATCATTGTAACATCAGGGAAGACAACCTTTGTGAAGCGACATCTCACTGGAGAATTCGAGAAGCGATACGAACGTATGTATATATACATACACATGGGATGCAATCCAATTGAAGGCTAGATTTCAAATAAGAAGATTTGTTGAACCATATTTTTGATTCGCTCAGAATGTCATTAGTTGAGTCAGGATTCCTTTTTTATTGCATTTCCTGTTCTCTGGTCTTTGCTCTGGTTGATTGAATCCTGTTCAGCCACTATTGGAGTGGAAGTTCACCCACTGGATTTCTACACAAACTGCGGCCGCATACGATTCTACTGTTGGGATACTGCAGGCCAGGAAAAGTTTGGAGGACTTCGTGATGGCTACTAGTATGATTCTGTCAAACCTGTCTATCAATCTATCAATCAATCTATCAATCAATCTATATCTGTCTATCTATCTATCTATCTATCTACATGTAAATATCAGATTGAAATATGTGATCATAAAACAATATGGTGTCAGATACTTGGAGTGATTTTCTGCCCAGCATTCATGTTCCAACTTCCTTATTCTTGTTTGCTGTTTGGCAGCATACATGGGCATTGTGCCATCATCATGTTCGATGTCACAGCGAGGCTTTCATACAAGAATGTCCCTACATGGCACAGGGATTTGTGCAGGTAATGGCCATGCATGCTTGGAGCCCCTTACTAGGATCTGGTTGTATTCCTCTCAAGCTTCTGTGTTTTGAATCATCGGCATAACTTGCATCCTTCTTTCTGATCAAAATCAGTCGATCCATCGATCCATCGATGCATTCATCCGATGCCTTCTTGACCCCATCAATCGGCATGTCTTGCTTTTGTTTTTAACCTGCAACAGGGTCTGCGAGAACATCCCGATTGTGCTCTGCGGCAACAAAGTAGATGTGAAGAACAGGCAGGTCAAGGCCAAGCAAGTCACCTTTCACAGGAAGAAGAACCTCCAGTACTATGAGATATCAGCCAAGAGCAACTTCAACTTTGAGAAACCGTTCCTGTACCTCGCGCGCAAACTCGCAGGGTATGTATGTGCTCTTCTTGCATCTGGAGGTTTTGGGTCCTTATTCAAGATGACATGGTATCTTCTTGCATCTTGGATCTGATCGCCATAGCTAGCTTCTTGGATCTCATCTCCATAGCTAGCGTCTTGGATCTGATCTCCATATGGAGCTTCTTGGATCCGATCTCAATAGGTGGCTTATTGGCTCTGATCTCCCTAGCTAGCTTCTTGGCTCTGACCTCCATAGCTTCTTAGTTCTGACGTCCATGGCTTCTCAGCTCTCAGCTCCATAGCTTCTTAGCTCTGGCCTCCATAGCTTCTTAGCTCTGACCTCCATAGCTTGTTAGTTCTCATCTCCATAGCTCTCTAAGGTCTGAACTCCATAGCTCTCTAAGCTCTGAACTCCATAGCTCCAGTGCTAACCTCCATAGCTTCTTAGCTCTCATCTCCATAGCTCTGTAAGCTCTGAACTCCATAGCTCCAGTGCTAACCTCCATAGCTTCTTCTTAGCTTCTTAGCTCTCATCTCCATAACTCTCTATGCTCTGAACTCCATAGCTCCAGTGCTAACCTCCATAGCTACTTAGCTTCTTAGCTTCTTATCTTCTTAGCTCTCATCTCCATAGCTCTGTAAGCTCTGAACTCCATAGCTCCAGTGCTAACCTCCATAGCTTCTTCTT
>JBBBWG010032630.1:0-11079 GCA_037176905.1 Azolla pinnata
TGATAAGCACACACGCCCATACACTTATGATAAGCACGTGCGCTTATGATAAGCACATACCCCCTTCTTCTTCTTCTTCTTCTTCTTCTTCTTCGGCCTCCCGCGCCTTCTTCCAAGCTCCGTTCCGAGCTTCCATGGCTGTCGAAGCAGAAACCGCCGTCTTCTCTGCCACGTGCTTGCGGCTCCTGTAGATGCTCGTCCACCCTGCCATCGCTAGCAGCTACGGGGAACGACAGCTACCGATCCATCGCGGTCGCTTCACCTTCCAGTTAGGGTTTCCCATCTGTCGCCCCGTTGGACAGGAACGCTCCATCGCCAATGTAAGCTCAGGTAAGCGTCTCGGTCCCTCCCCCTCCACGCCGCCGCCATCGCTGGATTCACTGGCAGATCGCCTGAAGCGCTGCAGCGATGCGGGAACTCTGGACGATGGAAGAGCGATCCATGCCTACATCCACAAATGTGGTCACTTCCGCGACACCTTTCTCGGGAACTGCCTCATCCACATGTACGGAAGCTTCCGGAGCTCGGAAGAAGCCGGCCATGTCTTCGAGAGCATGCCCCGCCGCAACGTCTTCACATGGAACATGATGATCAAAGCCCTTGCACAGGATGGAGATCTAGAGGGCGTGACGGAACTGTTCGCTCAGATGCCTGAGAGAGACGGCGTTTCATGGAACACAGCGATGTCTGCTTCCATCAAAGCTCATCAAGGAATGCCATGCCTATGCCTGTTCAGAAGGATGCTTCTGGAGTGTGTGTTGCCGGACAGGATCTCTCTCCTGTGCATGCTCGATGCTTGCTGCTCTCGGATCGAGCTCTCCGAGCAGGGATCGATCGCCCATGTCTTCATCGCGAGCCAAGGTCTGGATCGAAACATGGCCATCGCAACCTCCCTCTCCAACATGTATGGAAGATGTGGTAACCTGATGCTGGCGATGTCAGTGTTTCGAAGGATGGAAGATCCACCTCCTGATGGCATTGCTTGGAGCACCATCATCTCCATAGCCGTCCACAATGGTGAATTTGGCGAAGCTCTGGATCTTTTCCTCGAGATGTGGATTGAAGGTGCAGATCCTAACACAGCCTCCTTCATCTCTGCCCTTGATGCTTGCGCCGATCTCATGGCTATACGAGTCGGGCGAGAGATCCATGCAACGATCGTCATTGCAACGGGTCTCGAGCCTGATGCCTCTTTGCTGCTCAATACCCTCATTAGCATGTACGGAAGATGCGGCTACGTTGACGATGCCGCCAACATCTTCGATCGAGCAGCGAGCGACAAAGCAGACGATGCGGTGACCTGGAACGCGTTCATCGCATGCCTGGTGCACAACGAATCGTGCAACGAGGCGCTCAGGAAGTTCAGAAGCATGGAGGAGACGGCGAAGAAGCTCGTTGTGCCAGATAAGGTCACGTTCGTATGCGTCCTCGATGCGTGCGCGAAGACTGGTAGCCTGATCGAAGGCCGGGAAATACACGCTCTGGCGACTTGCATGGGATCGGAGAGGGAGACAGTGGTGGGAACCGCCCTCGTTAACATGTACGGGAAATGCGCGCAGCTACAGGACGCGAGTCTTGTGTTTAGCCATGTCGAGCACCGAGACATGGTGTGTTGGAATGCCCTCATCGCGGCGCTGAGCCAGAACCGAGACGACGACGAGGCCCTTCGCCTGTTTTACCAGATGCAGAGCGAAGGGATCGTAGCAGATCACGTCTCGTTCATCTGTGCGCTCGAGGCCTGCTCCGATCTAACCAAAGGTTACGATCTTCACAAAGCCATGGTCGCAACTGGCTACGGGGAGCGCATCGACGTGAGCAACGCGCTGGTCTGCATGTACGGGAGGCTCAGCGGCCTCGACGATGCAAAGCATGCCTTTGCCGCATCGCCTCCTGCGACCACCAGCGCATCATGGAACGCGATGATCACGGTGCTTTCCCGAAACGGGAGCGCGCCAGAGGCCTTACAGTTGTTCTTCGACATGGAACGCGGGGGGTTTCGCATCGACAAGATCAGCTTCGTGTGCGCTCTCGATGCGTGCGGGAACTTGGGCGCATTGCAGAGCGGTCGACAGATCCACGCCTGTATCGTGAAAGTCGGATACGACGATGAAGACGGTGACGATGTCGATGGCGATGTGACAGTTGGTACGGCCCTCATCAGCATGTACGGGAGATGCTCGAGGCCGTGTTGTGCCGATCGTGTGTTCAAGAGCATGTCCAATCCAGACACTGTTGCCTGGAATGCGATGCTCACTGCCGTGACTCGGGTCGGAGATCACACGCGTGCTCTGCAGCTGCTATCGCAGATGCTGAGATCCGAGCGTGTGGAATTGGACCGGATCTCGTTCTTGTGCGTTCTCGACGCTTGCGCAAGCCTAGCATCGTTCGAAGCTGGGATGGAAGTCCATGCACTCGTCGTCGAGAGCGGGTTCGATGGGGATGCCGTGCTGGGTACTGGGGCCGTGAATATGTACGGCAAGTGTGGGAGCGTGGTGGAGGCGAGATCTACGTTCGAGCCCTTGCGTCCCCGCGATGTGGTGGCCTGGAACACGATGCTCGCTGTATATGCGCAGAATGGTCTGGCTAGCCATGCCGTCGATTCGCTCGAGCAGATGCTCATTGCGGATCGTGTTTGTCCTGATGAGATCACGTTCGTCTGCTTGCTCACTGCTTGCAGTCATGCAGGGTGCCCAGATACTGGGACCTATTTGTTCGCGTACATGAGTCTAGAACACGACATTCCATGGATGCGCGATCACTATGGGTGTATGGTTGATCTCTTGGGCCGTTCTGGCAGGATGGACGAGGCCGAAGCCCTGATCGAGCAGATGTCCTCCTCAGAGTCTGGGTCTGTGGCATGGCCGTCGATACTCAGTGCATGCCGGCTTCACGAGGATGTCAACAGAGGCTTGCGAGCATCGAAGCATTGCATCGAAAGGGATTCTACTGGCACGACATCTCATCTGGCGTTATCAAACCTCATGTTGGCATGCGAAGGCGGATGATCGGTGCTCCTTGCTGTAAATTTTATTTTATTCTCCAAAGATGGGTGTCATAAAAAAAAACCCAGATTGATAGATGTACATAGCTTGACACAATTTTATGGAACAAAGACCATTCCCCAACAAAGACTTTGTGGAGGTGATTACATGGTCAACTTGGGAATGGTCAAATTCTTCTTATACGAGTGATTCCCCTTGGGCTTGATAGATGCTCATCCAATCTCAATTCCACGCAGCAAAATCGACCGCGTTTGAGCTTGGAATTTGATGATTGGAACAACATATCATTTGCGGGCCATGAAAACATAGAGATCTACATATTTTTGTGGGTTTTCATGGTTGAAATCAAGCTGCAGGGTCCCCTTCGTTGTTTTGCTCAGACGGCTTCCCTGACTGCTCCATATGATTCATGTCCACTAGAAGACACATTCCCACATGCGACTCGGTTCATGACCACATTAAGCAGAGTGTTCCTCACATCATGGCTTGGAAAATCGGCGTTTTGCATCTTGGCACGATGAGATAGCAGCAATGCAAAGCTCCCTTGAATCACCAAAGACTCGATACAAGTAAAAAAAGAAAGAAAGAAAGAAAACAAGCCTGAATTCCTCCGAATGCGAGTCGGAAACTAGGGAAGTCAGCTACCAAGACCCTAAACCCTAAACCCTAAACGCTAAACCCTAAACCCTAAACCTTGACCCTAAACCCTAAACCCTAAACCCTAAACCCTAAACCCTAAACCCTAAACCCTAAACCCTAAACCCTGACCCTAAACCCTAAACCCTGACCCTAAACCCTAAACCCTAAACGCTAAACGCTAAACCCTAACCCTGACCCTAAATCCTAAACCCTAAACGCTAAACCCTAAACCCTAACCCTAACCCTAAACCCTAAACTGAGCTCAAGGTTTTGTTCTTGCTGGATACAAAGAAAAGAGAAGGTCAGAGCTGAGCTTGCTTGCTGATCCTTCCAGCGAATTTGGGCACGTTCTTCTTTTGCCGGCATCGATTGCCCGATCTCGAAAGAGGATCGACAGAGCAAGCTTTTGTTGTGCAGGTTTTCTTTGGCCAGAATCGAGTGGGTTTTGGGCACATTTTCTTGCATGTACGTGAAATCATAGCTTGCCTCGGCATTCGTGGTCAGGAAGATCATCATCTGGACAAGTTTCCTGCAAGCAGATGATCCACACAGAGGTATATCTGGGTAGTTTGTCTGAATCCGAGAATTCTGGTAATTGCCTTTGAATTCAACCCGCCATAGCCAGATTCTCTGCCAACCATGCAGAAGTAGAACTACAGAAACAATCAAGATTCCATGCAGGTATTCTTCTCTTCATCCCTCCTCCTCCTCCTCCTCTCCATCTTTTGTTTTTGTTTCTGCCCTCGCATTTTCTCCCCCCTGATGTTAGAACCCTGAAAGTTTTGTCTTCATAACAACCCTAGATTTGATCCTCCTTTTGATCGGGGACCAAAATGATATGCGTGCACTCACTGCGCGTCATATCCATGGGAGCTCTCCCATCTCACACCTCGCAAATGCTCTCATTTGTGCTGAGAACATGGTCTCGCAAGGCATTTCTCTGCCAAAAGATTCATGGTATCAGCTGATAGAGAAGGCCATCCAAGAGCACGATGTTTCAGCTTCTCGGAAAATACATCTCCTCCTCATCGGGAGTGCCCGCCGAAACGAGAGCGATTCGGTTCTAGATGATCGACTGATTCATGCTTTTGCCAGGAGCAAGAAGCTATTCGAAGCTAATCTTGTGTTTTCTCATGCAAAGAGGGTAGAAATCCATGCATGGAATGGTATATTATCTGCACATGAAGCTTCAAAATGTCATGCCAGTGTCTTTCGACTGTTTTCTGAACTTCAATGTAACGGTATTAGACCAAATAAGCTGACCTATTTATGCATCTTGAAGGCCTCTGGCGAATCTCTTTTGCCATCCGCATGGATATTCTTGGTACATGGACATATAATGGTTGCCCATTTCGAGCGTGATGTAGTGGTTGAAAATGCCCTCTTGAATGCATATATGAAATGTCATAGCTTGCCAGATGCTGAAAATGTGTTTGAACGGCTATGTTTCAAAGATGTCGTGTCATGGAATTCAATGATTTCGGGATATGCCGAGCATGGGCAATATGTTTCTGCTTTTCATTGCTTTGAAAAGCTTTATCAAAAGGGTATCGAGCCAACTAACATGACATATTCGTGCATCCTGAATGTTTGTGGCATTTTAGGGACCTTAGATGAAGGAAGGTTGATCCATCACAATCTCATCCAAGCTGGTTTTTGCTTAGATGTTATCCTTCAAAACACTCTAATTGATATGTATTCTAAATGTGGCAGTTTACGGGATGCATATAAGGCTTTTACGGAAGTTCCACAAAGAGATGTGATATCATGGAGTGCTATCATTGCAGGTTGTGCTCAGCATGGGGATGATCTCTTGGCACTTGAACTATTTGTAGACATGCTCACAGAGGGTGTTATGCCAGATAGAGTATCTTACCTCAACGTTCTTCCAGCATGTGGCCATGTGGGGGCTATACAAGAAGGTATGTGGATATTTGATCGAGTCATTCGGCATAGTTTAGATTCAGATATTGTCATCAGAAGTGCCCTTGTGGATATGTTTGCCAAGTGTGGATGCATTCTTGAGGCACAACAAGGCTTTGATAGGTTGCAAGATCAAAATCTAGTCTCATATAATGCACTTATTGGTGGCTATGCTGAACAGAAGGAAGGTGCACGCAATGCCCTCGGACTCTTTGAAAAGATGATAAATGATCTGGTGGAACCCAACAAGGTAACCTTTTTGTGTACTCTTAAAGCTTGTGGAAGTCTAGATACAAGAGAGCAAGCGTATTGGATACATGATCGGGTGGTTAGGGAGGCATTGGAATCTGATAGCTTTATCCAAGCTGCCCTGATTGACATGTACATGAACCTGGGTTGTTTCAGAGTGGCACAAAGGGTGTTTGAAATGGTTTTGAATCCAACTTTATGCTTATGGAATGCAATTATATCGGGATATGCTCAGCATAAACATGGTTTTGAAGCTTTTGAGGTTTTCCAGGGCATGCACCAAAAGGGTCCAAATCCAAATGAAGATACATATACGAATATCTTCAAAGCATGCACCGATCTAAATGCCGTGTTGGAAGGTAAACTGCTACATGATCAGATGATTAGAGATGGGGTCAATTTTGATGTTGTTATGGGAAACTCACTTATCAGCATGTATATGAAATTTGCACATTTGGAAGAAGCTGAGAAGGTATTTGAGCAATTATCAAGTAAAAATGAAGTATCATGGAACTCAATGATTTCTGGCTTGTGCCAGCATCGGTTTGAGACGTCAGTCATTGAACTCTTTGAGAGGTTAAGGCAAGAAAAGCACATCCAACCTGACAAAGTAGCATTTTTATCGATGCTCAAAGCATGTTCCAATGTCGGGGCGATAGTACAGGGCAAAATAACCTATGATCTGCTTGTTAAAAGTGGACTTGAAAATGATCTTCTTATCAGATGTGCCCTGGTTGATTTGTATGTCAAAGCTGATGCTCTTTACTCAGCTCGGAAATTATTGCCCACCCAAAATGTTGCCTCCTGGGGAGCAATTATTTCTGGCTGTGCTCTTCGAGGGAGCTTAATGCTAGTTGAAGAGTGCCTAGAGGAAATGAAGAGGGAAGGTTTGACACCAGATGAACAAATATATACAAGTATACTTGCAGCTTGCAGCCATTCAGGGTCAGTTGAAAAGGGGTATAAATACTTCAACACCATGCAAACCGAGCATGGTTTCATACCTAACGTTGAGCACAGTAATGGTATGATCGATCTTCTCTGTCGGGCTGGACATCTGGCAGAAGCAAAAGAAATGTTGTGCACAATGGAGGGTTTACCTGATTTACCCGGGCAGATGTCTTTGTTCACTGCTTGTAGATTATATGGCAATTGGGAGCTAGCAAGGTATTGTTTTGGTGAAGCACTTGATTTGGAATACGATGCCATGTCTAATGTATTGATGGATGTTAGTTAACTTGTCTTAAATATAGCTTTCTCGAGCTTGATGATATTGCAACAAAGCTGAAGTTTCTATGTGGATTCAAAAGCAGGATCTAAAATGTATTGCAAAATGCTAGATAGCCCTATGTCTGTCTCCAAATTATAACTTCTTGGCTAAGTTTTGAAGACTTCCGTAAGTTTCTATTTGGATTTGCAAGCCAGATAGGGTGACATGTTCAATATATCAACAGAGACTAATGACCCCTTGGGTTTGCATCAGGGATTGGAAATGCTTTGGTTTAAGCCGAAGTATTGTTAGTACTGTGGCTTAAATGGTTCATCTCGGTTGGGGTTTGAGCTTAACAAACAGGTGTAAATGGCTAAATACTGTGGTTTGAAATGAACAGCCTGAAATCACAGTTATAAATGATGCAGTTTGGATTCAAAATTTTTTTTTTAGCTGTTTGCTTTGGAAACGGTTCAGTTTGAGATTCCCAAAAGGAAACCATTGCCTATTTGTATTTTGTCCGATCCAAAAGCTTTTCAGTCAAGCTTGGCAAGGTTTTGTTGAAGCCATAGAGCTGGATCTCCATCAGAAGATTTAAGGAATTTACAGATGCCATTCAACCCTAGGTTTTATGTCCGAACCTTGGGCATCTAGATTTTGGTCAGTCATACACTGAACGAAGAAACATGTGATCCATGCCTGGAGCTACTTCAATCAACTTCATTAACATGGAGTCTGAGTCTGTACATGTAAGAGTACCTTAGTGTGAGGTGTTGCAGACCAAAAAGATGGTGACTTATGTATGTGAGGGAGCAACATTATGGCTAAGAGGTCAAAAAACAGTTTGTCCTACATCTTTGGCTTCAGAGTGAGTAAATCCCTTGGATTACTACCCACAATGGGGCTGTGACAGGCCGAGATATGAATCGATCAGTTAATGGGTCTTCCCACAAAAATTTATTCATTCCATTAAGTTAAGTTTGCCGCATACTAAGGATGATACATCCTCACAAACTTCTTGTTTTTCTCACCTTTTGCAAGGGCTCTGATTTTAGAAAGCTTGATTGGGGCTGAAATCTGTGATTGCTCAGTTAGTTCCGTGGACAGCTATAACCGATGGAATTCATAAATGTTTGAGAAGGTAACAAGCCCCAATGCATTCGGTTTAACACCCCAAGAGCCTACATCCCTACACCAGTGTGATAACTATATTCTATAGCTTAAATCAATGTTTGATAATTGAGAATATATGTCCTGTACTTACCAGGATGCAGAGCTACAGGGGTCGCCATGTAAGGAGCTAAATGTTTCAAGTGTCATTCAGAACCTTCAGAGTTACATGAAACAGTTGTTGATGCTGAAAGTGTTAGGGTTAGTAGATCAAGTGCTAGCATTGCCAACTCATATAAAATTAATGCAACAGGATTGGGTACTCTGAAGCTTGCACAATCCCCAATACATCATGTGATGATTTTTTTTTTTTTTAAACAGAAAAAGGGATAGAAGAATGCCTTACATGCACAAAGCTTTAGCAAGCCATTTGCTGGTTGGAGATGAATGAATGATAAGGAAATTTCATTGATTAAATGGACATCCTTTCAAATCTTTGGTATACACACCATTTACATATTACACAAGAAGCCCTGCATACAGAATGGGGATTATTAACCTGCGTGATGACAAGGCAATACTTCCCGCAAGTATATTACCTGCCAAGCTTTCTGCCATCTCCATAGCCAATCGAACAAATCGGAGTGGCTCAGCTCGAATCGGATTGGCTCATGTCCGACGTTTGGTACAAGAAAAACCCTGACATACTCCAAGCCAAATTCCAAATAGGATCAAACAGGCAACAGCATCGAGTACCAGGACAAGCTTTAATTTCCTACACCATGCTTTATGGGCCATCATGGATTGCTCACTTCTACTCCTACTCAAGCTCCCCGACCTGCGAGCAGCAAGGCTCGTCGGGGCTGGCCTCTCGCTTACTTCTCCCCGCATCATATTCGCGCCATCATCAGCACCATCATCGTCACCGTTCTTCCCTTTCTGCTTATCCTTGATTACACTGATGGTGATGATACCAAAATCTCTACCTTGCGCTTTGGATTTCATTTGCTTATCCTTTTGGCTTGCATGCTTCCGAACCTTCTCCTTGCCTATCAAGGGTCTCGAAGGCGAGCCGGTAACTGACAGACTTTTGTCTTGCGGAGACGGATTATAATTGTCGTAGTCATATGCTGACCGGTGCGAATAGCTCTCTACCCCAAGTTCTATGTCCGCGTGAGCTTGGGCTTGACCTTGATCTTGAACTGGCGGAGCTGGCGGTTCTTCTTGGGTTAGCTGAATTCGATAGGCTTCTTCCGCTTCGGCATGAGCTCGAGCTCGGGTTTCTTCCTCGATCCTCACCATTTCCCGCTTTGGGATCCCAACGAGCGGAGCAACAAGCCTTTTGAACATAGGCCTTAATTTTGCATCCAAGCAGTGTGGCTTCACCTTGTTCTGGTTGGCCAATTTATCGAGAAGTCCATTCGTCTCAACATACGAGTGGAACTCATGCCGAACATCTTCTAAGAAGTGCATGACTTTGGATCTGCTCAATGCTTCATCGGCGATGGCGCAGTAGAGGAAGTCGTCCTCGAAAATATATGCCAGAGTCTTGAAGTTGGCAGTAAAGCTGAACTCCTTGTGATGAGGAGGCAAGAAATCGAGACATTTCAGTGCAACCTGTGACAGCTCTTTATCTCCATGGGTGTATTGTGCTATGTTTACACGAGAGTTCCTTGTCGAGATAGAACAATAATATACGAGATTGGGCAAAGTGCCCCCATCTTTCTTGCCCTTATTCATAAGGGCAGGAATCCAGTTGAAAGCCACAGCTGTTAGCAAACAAAAGTGTTTTTAGGGATGGTATTACCAGACTTTTCCTTTTGTCAAAATGTTGAAGTTGGATTCTCCGATATGCCGCGAAATTTGATGTGGCTTATTCCGATATGACCAGATCCGAGGAAGCTTTTGATGTGTGGGGGGGGTTGTTCACAAATGGCCAGATCAAGGCAGCTCCTTCGATGCGGTTTTATTCAGAAATGGCTAGACTTGAGGCAAATCCTGATGGTGGGTTATTCCGGTATGACCAGATTAAAGGCAAGAATTTGATGCCTTTTTATTCAGCCCTCAGTAGATCGAGGCAAATTCCGATAATATGGAGGCTGAACGGCGAATTCGGATGCGGGTTATTCTGCTATGACAAGATCGAGGCGGATTCCGCTGTGGGCTATATTATATTCGGAAATGGCAAGATGGAGGCGGATTTCTGATGTTGGGCTACATTCAGAAACGGCAAAGACAGAGGCGAATTTCGGTGTGGGTTATTCAGGTAGACTGGTTAGAATACACAGAAAGAAGCAGGTCAGATCGGGAGGGGCGAAAAGGAGAAAGCTCTGACTGTTGCTGTACCGGGGGAGAACGGCAGAGGCAAGCTATGGCTACGGGGCAGATCGATCGGAGAAGCGGGAGCAACAACACAGACGAAGAAGAAGAAGAAGAAGAGGAAGAAGAAGAAGGACGGAAGCATTAAACATGTGGGCGATTCAACAGGGCGATGGCGGCAGGTTTCGCCATGGATAGAGAGGCGAGCAGATCGAGGGGCGTGCAACAAGACAGAGGCGCGATCGAGAGGAACGATTCGTACCTGGGAAAAGAAGGGGGAAGATCGCGGTGCTTTTGATCAGGTCCTTCTCCTCCCTCTCCCTCCCGCTTTTCTTTCTTTAAGCGCAGGAAACACACGACGGACGCGTCTACGCAGGTTTCTCTGTCTCCTCTGTCTGCTCGGTCAGACTCTCTGTCGCGCTTTCTTCTTCTTCTTCTTCTTCTTCTTCTTCCTGAATGGGCCCAGGGAGCTTCTTCTTCGCCATAGCCACGCTTCCTCCGCCTTCGCAAGGAAGAAGAAGAAGATGGACATGAGAATGCTTCTCTCCATCATCATCTCCATCTTCTAACCATTCATGGTCAAAGGGCCTCATGTTTGGGTTTAGGGTTTAGGATTTAGGGATTAGG
>JBBBWG010032630.1:20461-41764 GCA_037176905.1 Azolla pinnata
AAATCACTGCAAAGAGATCTTCCCTCATCATCTCTCTGAAATAAACTAAAAACGCTGTTTTTTGCACCCATCAAAGTGTTACCATACGAATCAGCTAATCTCCAAACCCTAAACCCTAAACCCTAAACCCTAGTCCTAACCCTAAACCCTAAACCCTAGTCCTGACCCTAACCCTAAACCTTAAACCCCCCTAAACAATGACACCAACACCCAATTGTAAGAAAAGAAGAAAAAACAAAACAGATGGGTTCAATTGTTGCAAACTGATGACGAATCGAACGATGCTCTAAAACAAGAAGAACATATCTATTCTTAGTGTAGCGTTGAGATACCGGCCCCTTGTTGGATATTTCCACCTCTGATTACATACTCGGATGATAAATGGGTCGTTATGTATTGCTTGAGTTGATGTAAGAGGTCATTTGTGACCAAGTTATAACTAATGCAATGAGTTTTACTTTGGAAAAAAACCAAAAAGGAACAAAGCTAGCAGAATAGACAGAACAAGTAGATAAATACCCCTTCATCACAGCTCCATTTAAGCTGGGTGAATGTTTTTTGTTGGATTGATCGGAGATGATCGAAGTGGTTAGGTCTTCATTGCAGCTAACAATCACCAAAGGGTTGTGGTATTTAGTGATGTGGGTCAAAGTGAAACTTACGCAGTTCGCATCATATCAACTAACTTTGGCACTATCGTCTTTAATATTACCTTCTCCTCCTCTGCTTGTTCATATTTTGATTCATTGAATATATTGTGCAGATGTGTGTGGGTAGAACCATCGGGATCCTTGTCCTTGTTGAGGAAGTGAGTGTGATGTGTAAGCCTGTAAAGCCAAGTTTTACAAAAAGGAAAAAGAACTTTGTTGGTCGAGCCCTTAAATCAAAGAAGATTAGGACTACTTTTATAATAGATGGAAAGATGCATCACTTTGATGATCGATAATGATGTCTTTGATTGATAAAAAGGTTGATGGTTTAGTGAAATTGTGAGATTTGCAAGCATAAAGATTTACAATGCGAGAGAACATTTCAGGTATGATGATCTTTAAGTGAAATTTGGCCTCAGATCAAATCTGACATTCTGCCGCTCTAACCTTTGGGCGAAATTCGACCCAATATGACATATGGCCTCCGAGGTGAAATTTTGATCTTTGGGTATTGTCACTTTGGGTGAAAACTCTAGCTCTTGAGCGAAAATCTACCATTTGAGTGTAATAACATTTGGGTTTCGTAGCCTTCCGACTGTTCTTTTCAATAACTAATGACAATACATTTTACTTAAAGAAAGAATTACTATCAAAAGATCATGTTTGTGAAGAAAAGGAAACATCAAGGAAAATCCTTAATGCTTAAGAAGTAACATCTAGTGCCCACCCTAGTGTTGCATCTATTCTGAGTAAGGTGGCATCTGAGCTAGCACACATGCATTTTGCACCTTTTCGTTTCTTTTCTTTTCTCACGCATCTTTGGATCGGATCAAAGATTGCGAAGCAAAATTCATGATCGTTTCGAGATTCGTGCTTATCATCGCAAAGTGTGTGCTGCATTGATTGGATCATGTAGTGCCGAGTGGTGGAGTCTTAAGAGGAATGCAACGACAAGGCAACGAGGCGGTATGACCCACAAGATGAGAGACCGAAAGGTTGGTTTGCGATCGACAGAAGAATGCGGAGCCTTGGGCCCCGTCTCTTTATTCGAGTCCTGGAAAATCGAGTAAAAACATGCACATCATGCTCTCCCTGGATCGCCGAAGAAACGCATAACACTTTCTCATCATTGTGGCAATCTAAAGCTTGTGTCTATTATGCTCTTTGTCTTCTTCTTGCTGAGGAGAGAGAGAGAGAGAGAGAGAGTGTGTGTGTGTATATACATGTTTTTTTGCCTTTCCACGAGAGCTCCGACCAAAGCCAGAGAAAACATTCTAATCGTCGTGGCATCAGAAGCACAATAGTGCTGTTGTCATCATCTTCGTCACGATTTTTTGGACCAAGGCTTCCTTTGTCTTTTGATTTCTCATCGGTATGAGTGTCCCTAAAGATGATGGAAGGAGCTCTTGATGCTGCATGGAGCAAGCGTAAAATGCATCCTTGTCGTCATAGCCATTTATTGTTTTGTTTCTTGTGTTTGTCACAAGATAGAGGGAGGGAGAAAGAAAAAAAAGATATATTAACGTCTTCTTAGGCCAATATGGCCCCAGTAGAGAGGAACAAGAAAGACAGATAATACCTTCTTAGACTAATAATGTCCCATGAGAAAACAATAAACAACTCATCAAAACAATGTCAAATACGACACTTGCGACTGGATTATTCGTATTCCTGTATCGAATTTGAGCCCAAGAAAACACGTAGCTGCTCTCAATGTCACAAGGCTTTCTAAGCACATGAAGAGGTGGGGAAAGATGACCCTCGGAGGTCCACCATTTCTAAGCGGAGAGAAGAGGAAGCAGAGTAGTGAGAATCGGGAGAGGAAGATCCACACAATCACAAGGATTTGGAACAAATGCGGGGTTCTAGAAGGCAAACTACAAAATGCAGAACAATAGTGAACTGAACCAACCTAGGCCGTGGTTTGAAAGCAGTTTGACAATGCGCAAGCGAATTTCGGTTTAGTTTGGTTCAGTTTGGGAGTTTTGATGGTTTCCTTAGCTATTTTGGAGTGATTGGCAGTGTTTCGGTTCGGCTTGACTCTCCGTTTTTATAGTTTAGGTTTGTGAGAACTCAACGGAACCTAAACTGAACTGGACCCATTGCTAAAGCAGAAGTGGAGGAGGATGTGCGTTGGGTAAGGTCACCAACGATCAAACCTACAAACAATACGTAACATAACTGTGTATGGGCTAACAAAGAACAAGCACAAAAGAGGCAAGATAAAGAAGGATCTGAAGCTATGGCACTTTAAATTTGAGGCAAGAACTGAGAGAGAGAGAGAGAGAGAGAGAGAGAGAGAGAGATAGAGAGAGATTGCAACTATATGGATAGTTATATTGCAATTGTGAGGATCGATAATTGGGAATGTTTTGTCACCTTTTTAATAAATTTTTATTTTGAGTGATAGATCTTTACCAACCCCATCATATAAGGTTATACTTAATTATACTAGGTATTTGGGTATTGAACATAATTAAAGCTTGAGGAATAGTTTCTTATTTGATGAATTTTTTGGAGTATTTTAACAAATATATAAGATAAAAGGAAAGTTGATTTAATAGTTTTCTCAATTGTATTATACGAGACTTTTATCCCTAGATAAGTTAAATTTATGTCATTTGGTATTATAACACCTTAGGTGTCATATTATTACTTTTTAAAGTAATTTCAATAACAATGGTTGTTTTGGTATTGTCACGTTGTTTTAATACAAAGTGTACATTTACGAAAAGAAAAGGAGAGATTTCACAAATGGGCAAACAACTGTGACACGATATAAGGCAAATATCCATGCTGATTATTACCGAGAACAGTCTATTCAGAAGGGACATTGCGAATACAGCAGCCGCTTACTTTGGAAGCGAGAAAAGCAAGAAAGCATAGAAAGCAAAAAGCAACAAAAAAGCAAAAAGCAGGAAAACAGTCGGTTCAAAAGGACACCGTGATTTGGAAGCGTAAAAAAAGCACAGAAAGCAGAGGAAGCTAGAAAGCAGCGAAAAAGCAAAAAGCAGCAAAGAGGGCAGGAAGCGCGCGGGGAGAAAAGCAAAGAGGCGGGGAAAAAAGCAAAGAGCAGGCGGGAAAAAAGCAGAAAGCAAAGAGCAGGCGGGGAAAAAAGCAGAAAGCAAAAAGCAGGCGGGAAAAAGCAAAAAGCAGAAAGCAAAACGCAGGCGGAAAAAAAAGCAGAAAGCAAAAAGTAGGCGGGAAAAAGCAGAAAGCAAAGAGTCAGGCGGGAAAAAAGCCGAAAGCAAAAAGCAGGCAGGAAAAAGCAGAAAGCAAAAAGCAGGCGGGAAAAAGCAGAAGCGGACAGAAGAAACCTGTCGCCTTCGTCGTCGTCTTCGTCGTCGTCGTCGTCGTCGTCGTCGTCGTCTATCTGTCTGCAGAGACGAAGACACGCGCACGCGCACCAACACAGTGTGTGCCGCCTCACCATGGAACCTGCAACACCACCTCCATAGCTTTCCAAATCTCCTCCTGCTTCTCCGTCCACCGACAATCTCCGTCTCCGTCTCCGTCTCCCATATCAGCCGTTCCTGCCTCTCTTCACGCGGCCTTCATCGACCAGAAAGCCTCCGTCTGATCTTGATTTTTGGATCTCCAGTCTCGCTTTCGGTGGCGTTCCCGACAGAATCAGCAAGGATCCGTCTCTGCTAGACACTTTTGGTCGCCCCTCCTTAGCAACCGACGGGGCACGATCTTCGCTGGAATTCCTCACGCTTGTGCTCTGCGCTTCTCTTTTGAATTCCATTCTTCCTTCTCCTCTTCCTCTTCCTTCTTCCAAGCTTGTCGAGTCCTTCTTCTCTCTCGACAGACAGACCGGTATTCTACAAAGGTGTGGCTTTTCTTGCTCGATGACGAAGTATCTTCCCTTCTTTGTTCCGAATTTTGTGTGGGAAATGTCATGAACTGAAAATCCTACTCTTCGGTTTCGTTACGCGCTTCTCTTTGCCCAGCAATGATCAACAGGAATTTCTTCATCAGTGATCTCAGAAATCTTCCTCATTTTTCGTCTTCCTCAGCATGAGAGATCACTTCTCTAGCAGGTATTATTTCCTTTATCTATTAACTGGTTCTCTTTCCTCGGTTTTGTATGCTTTGAGAAAGAAACGCCATACCTCTCTTTAAGCTTTGTATACTTCTTGTTTCCTAGTTCTTGACATTTTGCATATACTGCCATCAAAGGAACTCCATGTCTCCAAAATCCTCTCATTCACCGTTGATTACTGCTTATCACAATTTTAAGACATGATTTTGATCAACATCAACGCATTCTTCTTGCTTTTTCCTCTTCCTCCTGTTACTTTTCATCGAACATTGTTCCTTCTTTCCTTGGTAGTGTCTTAGTATAGTGTACTGCACAGGTAGTTAAATCTGTCTCCCTTGCTCAGATTTTTTATGATTGTTGAAAGCAATCTATTTCAGAATTATAATTCTCGTTTTTCTGGCATGCTTCTACCTCCTGTTTCTTGTTTATGCTCTTTTATAGAAGTGAAATCGATGACCTCAGCTCTTCTATTTGATTTGCGGGGATGCTCTTATGATAATAATATGCACATCTTCAGTATCATCACCATCATCATGGTTATCATTGTCATCTTTTTCTTTCTTCTTCTTCGTAACGATTTCTTAAGGAATGGTACGTCAAAGTTTCTGTACTCCAAATAATGAGATATGTGTACTGATCTGCATTTCTTCTCGTTGGAATCACAGGTCAAATCAGGCATTGTTTTTCTTGAGGAAATTGCCATAAACTCCGAAATTCTCCTGATTTCTATGCATATTATGGAAATTCCATAAGTAAAACGTGTCATTCCAGCAGTCTTCAAAGTTATGGATAACTCTGCAATCTCTGCTGCTTCATCAAATTTGTCTCCTGCATGTGAGGCCACAGATAAGCTCGAAAGTTTCTCTGTTCATCTTCCTTTAAATAAAACTACTGGTATAGTAAGCAGAACAGGTGATGGATTCCATAAAACCTCTTGGAATCCTCAGGTAACATCTACGGATTGTGCATTCCCTAGTAGTTACTCTCTGCAAGGAATTTGTCCAGGAACAAATAGAGTGTGTGGAAATGTTGTTTTTCAAGAAGCCATAGTCTAATCAGCGAGCAAGGAGATAAATACTTGCATGAGATCAGCAAAGAAGCTTCTTTGCACGAAGGAAACATTAGGAGTAATAATGACGTGGGAGAGAAGGAATTTGATGGCTCTGGTGTATCGGATGATCTTGGTGCAGATAGGGAGGGTTTCATTAACACTGGAACTGTAGAGTTAATGCAAAAGAGCTCTGGATTCAGTCTTAAATCTACTCAGATCTCCAATGATTCACATCAAGCCTTTTACAGTTATGATCCCAGTAGCTCTAGGGTAGAGATGATTGCACCAGTTAGTCTCAGAAAACCTCCATTGTTACCAGTTATGAATAAGCTTGTGTTTGATCTAAATCTAAAGCACCTCAGTGAAGGGACTAGAAGATTCTCATCACATATTCCCTTAAATAATGATTTATGTATAATATCCAATTCATTTGCATGCAGGGAATACTTGTTTCAGAAACCAATAGAAGTCATTGGGAAGTCGCTGAATTTGGCTGAATATGTCGATGGTTTGGTAATGTGTGAGTGTATCAAAACACTTGTGGATTCTATTTGAAGAGAAAAATTTGGAGACAATCCTCCTGAAAGGATTAGCTGTTTAAGTTTCATGGGGGAAAAGAGCAGTCTAGAGCCAACACCAGAAAGTCAGTCTTCTGAAGCGCTGAAAGGAACCATGCATACAAAGGTTCTACATGGTGGCAGTCAAGGGTTCAAATCCTCCAAAAGAAGAGCTACAATGATCACCAAATTGAATGGGAATGCCTTGACCACTCTCAATTTGTTTGTAGAATCATCAGATGTTTCAAAAATCACAGAAGCAGAACCACATGGCACATTTGCTCATCGTGAAATGGAAAATCAAGCAGGAAACAAAGGCAAAGCAGTTGTTTCTGATGTAGACCATGGTCCAATGCTTGGCCTGAGCATTGACATCTCCTGTTGTAAAATAAATAAACAGAGCCTACCTATAAAAAGAACACATATTCAGGCCGAACGGTGTGAAGTTGGAACAAATGCTGGACATATTACCCTGGATATGAATGTGAAAGCCGTGGCTAATGAAAGAGAGGATGATATTATTTGCCATCCTGATGGTAAGGAAAACAAAAGCTGATTAAACTTTCAAGAGTGAAATTCCCATGTTCTAGATATAGGGCTGCTAAACATTCCCAGTGTCTAAGACGTATTTCTGTGTTTTGTGCAGTTTTTCAAGGAGGAATGGAAGTAGATCTTGCTGCGTGTATGAGATTTGAGTCAGATACTGAAGACATATCTATGTTTCCAGATATGAACCTGCCCAGCAACGTAGATAAACAGAGTACAAACCTGTCACACGGTAAGACGGAATTTAAGGCATGCAACGAGTAGATACTTGCACTTTACCGAGAAAGATGTAAAGTTGGTCGAATGTATTGTATGTTCATGTTCCATGTCCAGGACTATCAATGGCTACCAAATTACATACTTGTGTTGTATCATAGATGTCGCAGGCTTATCTAAGTAGATGTAAGTACTCCCATGCAATTGGACATTCAGCTTAGTATATACAGTCTGACATTCTTTTCAGTAAAAGCTTTAATGCTTTTCCTTTTGACATTCTGAGACTTGACTTTAGATGCAGCTAGTTTGATGACCTAATGAATGAATAAGTCCATACTCAGGCTCTAACATTACATGGCGATATACTTTTATCAACGGGGACATTATTTATATTCATTGCATCATTAGTCCAGCTGAGGCAAGGCATGCAGGGATGAATGAAAATTCTCTCAACATTCTCAGACTGGAGTAAGCTTTTAGTGATCATGGATCCCCACATGAATATCTCTCCTTCTGATACAAGTGATGTGGAAAGAATACACAAATCTTTACCTTACTCTCGAGAATCTATTTATTTTTATTTTTATTTGTATGCTCTTATGTATTCACGTCTCTGTGTCAGGTTTGGGATTTATATATTGGATCTTCTGCTATGATTGACTGATAATTAATGTAGACGACTTTGGCTTACAGAGCCTTATTGAGAACCTCAAGTTATCATCTCTTTATCCTTGGGCAATTATCCTTACTCTTGCATGGTATTGCCAGAGGAAGTTGTCTGGATATGTATAATACATTAAAATTTGTCATTCTATCGTAAGCCTGGCTTAATAAGTTGTATAATGTATTCATTTCTGGGGCCTAATCAAGAACACTAAATTATCACTCTTTTTAAATATTCAGCATTCATCTTTATAACTTTTATATGCTATTTCACAGCAAGGTTTGTTTGGATAACATAATGTGTTGGAATTCTATCTTGCAGAAGTGTCCCCATACTTACTTTTATAGATGGCTTCGTGTGCAGGTGTGCACAGGGATACACCGGAACTTCTGAAAGGCCAAGAAGAGCTACAACAGAAAGGGGAAAAGGCTTCTTCGACAAATACGATAACAACCCATCAACCGAAGCTGGCGTTGGATCTCAATAAAGAGCACATAGAGATAACAACTCTAAATGAGGGGGATATGTTTAAGGATCCTCACCTCAGCAGGCAAAGTGCAAGTATTCTTGGCAAAAGAAATTGGGAACGAACTGAAGATATAATCACTCCTCCGAGGCGGAAAGAGCGACATAATGTATCCAGGAGTCAGAGCAATAATCAGAACAAACAGCAAATATGGATTGAGAGGTGGTATTCGGCGAGAACTCGTAATGGAGGGGGTGGGGGTCTCTCAGGGCAAGCTCATGTTCTGTTTGATGCTGTGAAAGAAAAAGATTCCCTTCGATATCTTGCACTGGGAGTGAAGCAGTTCAAAGATGGTGATGTCTGTCGGATATTTGCGGCTGGTACAACTGATGTGATTCCGACCTCAGGTAGGCCAGGGCAAGGATTGGACGCTGGTTGCCAAATGTCTTACAATATGAAAGGCTTACCTAGCGCTGCAGCTATGGCAATCGTCGGTACGGCAGCCAGGCAATTGTGTGATGCACAATCACAGAAGAAGAAGTCCTTCAGTTTCTGGTCTGGTTTCGGGAGTAAGGGAAGGTCAAAAAACGAGATTTCTGATCACCCATAAGCTGTTGGAACTCTTGAACACATTCATTGTTCCAAAGTCATAAATCCAAATCCATGTTGGCGCTTCTTCCTTTACATATCAGAGCTGGGGTTTTCTTCTTCGACATGATTTCTACTTTCCATGTATTCTGCTTTCCTACAGCTAGCTGTACAAATCATTATCATTAATGGTTATATTGATAGCTTGGTCTTACCCCCACACCAGTGTCCTCGAGCACGTTTCTAATGTTCTTTGTGAAGCTGAATAGTTTTTTTCTTTGTTTTAGTTACCCCCAAATCAATCTATACACAGCTTCAGCCCGCTTATTAAAATATAGGACTACTGTTATGGTCTCTGATCTTTTTCTTTTTACAAAGAAGCCATGTGGAAAGTAGATACCATTTGGAAAACCAAGTACGGGGTTTTATCATATGTTTGACAAAGAGTTACATGATGTAAACATGGTGATTAAATGTATGGTAAAAGATAGCTTCTTCTTTGGGGTAAAAAGCCTTAAATTACATCTTGCATGGAAATAGCCCTGGTTGCCATAGTCTCAAGTTAAGTCATAGATAGAACATTTCGTATTTATCTACATGGTTACTCTCTAATGAAGACGAGCTGTTTTTATTTACTCTGTGAAGAGTCTATGTCTTTATTTCTCCTGATATTATACCCGGGGCTTGAAGCTCCAGGGCTGAGTAAATTGATTTGGGAGAGTGGTTAGTCAGGTCCAGTGGCTGAAACCAACTAAGCATTGGCAGGTTAGATTCCACAAACTGTAAAGAGGAGAATACTCTATGTGTTTTCAGTGCGATTGCTTACATAGTGGCGAAGGCTTTGTCCTATGCAAAGTGAATTCGACCTGGAGCTCATGTTCTATGGCCTTCAAATTTGTAGGATTACTGTGCTATTTACATGCATTTGGTTTTTCTTAGACTGTCTTGTCTGAGTTTGGCAACATATATCTGATTTCAGGTACTTCTGTTGGTTTTTGAAGAGCAACAACAATTCAACAAATGGTGAGTTCTTTTGTTCTGCTTCATATAAACTTGGGAGATGGTAATGCATGTCATTGTTGGCTTAGTACAAAAGTCTACAGTAATAATCTTTGCTAAAGAAAAAGGGATTTTGACGCTATCAGTTGTACTTGGGCCAAACAGGAAAATGATGTGACGTATTACTTGACCTTTTAGGACGAGTTGGGGCGTGGGAGGCGAACTTTTCCACGCTTTGTTTACTCGGTAGAGTTGTTCCTTTGAAAAGCTTAGAAGATAAGGACCCCCGCAGGGGTCGAATATTTTAGATTCATCAAAAAGGTTTCATTCAGAACACTTTATATCAATCAATAACTCCAATTGTTCCCTTTTAATTTGATGGAATAGTGTCTTGATGGATATTAATTAACATGTTAAGTAATAGGTTATCATTGTGAGTCTTTAAAGAGTGATGATGACCAACCAATACCCATGCAACAATGTGCCGCTCATAAACTAAAGCTTCTTCTGTTGAAGGATTGAAAAGTGCCAAAAACACTCAAAAGGAAAATGGTCAGAAGCACCTTCCTGAACGGAGGAATGGCCCCACTTTAGATTGAGAAAGGTTAGTATAAAAGTTTGGACTTTCTTTTCGTGTTGTTTTCTCTTGTCGGGGTGTAACCTCTTATTATTATTACCTCTGATATGTTCACGAGTAATTCATTCATGTGTAGCTCTTTAAAAAAGCATTTGTAGAAGTGGCATTAATCAGCTCTTAGATCGGTAGAAACAGATCACTAAACAATCTTTGAAATGCATATAGAATAAAACCCTTGGAAACTTATAAATGATCATCGCATGTTCAAAATTTCCTCCATTGTTTGAATGTGTTTGCATTGCCCAGCACATACTTGACCTCAAAGCCCGATTTCTTTTGAAGGTATTACTTATTCATCGATTCTTCTGACATTAGTGGGGCATCTGAGGTCTCTATAGTATTGCAAATGTGGCGGTGAATCACATGGTGCGACAACCTTTGTGCAACTTTTCGTGCATTGTCTGCTTAGAACATGTTCGGTTTATGCCTATGCATCAGTGATATTGGCTTTGATGAGACATGGGCATATATGCATGTGGCTTTTCGGAACTAAAAGGAACACGTACATGCCTTTAGGAATCAGACAAAAATGCTTAGCATCATTATAATGCACCATCACCGCCACCACCACCACCATCATCAACATCAGCATCAGCATCAGCATCAGCATTATAGTAATGTCTATCTAGAAAAAGCTAGTGGGCAAAGTTTGCTCCATGCTAACTATAATGGTAGTCAAATGTAGAATTCGATGGAACTTGAGCTTTCAGAAGTTTTAGAAATAAGGCTGAAGATAAAATATCGTGAGAGAGATGTACTTCCTTCCTAGCATGTGCTAAGAATGACTCTTGTGATTAGGGTATAGCATTTGCCCTTAACAACATGTTTGGTTCCTCACCTGTCGCAATTGCTTTCATGCATAAACAAGAAACGGGATTTACAAGATGCCAATAATCATTCGACCGATCCTCTTTCCTTTGAGACCTTCTCACTCCATGAAACTACTCTCATTTAAAAATTCCACCATGCTTTCTACTTTATATGTATAGAAAGTTTTGGGTTATCCCTATCAGCATCCATTCTTTCATTACTATCAACTGTGAACACATAAGAAGATCCACACTCCTCTTCTAGACAATTTCACTGATAAATAGAAATAGAAATAAAGATTAAAAAAGGACATTGAGAGCAATTTTGATCTACATTTGGAATAATTTGGAATAAATAAGATTAAAAAAGGACTATCAAATGTTAAATGGAGATGGCCCTAAACCCTACAAGGGATATTGTGTTGTTTAAATGTGCAAGACACTATGGCATGTCAAGTGTTATCCATGTTATGTCATAGTACGTATGCTTATAGTTCTTGGGCCATCCAAGTGTGGAGTCAAATTAGGGTTGGGCATGTGCATGTGTAAAATGGAGATGATTCCACCTACTATTCTTGTAATAATATCAACCCCTTTTCTATCTTTCATGTTCTTAGGCATCCAAGTGTGGACTCAAATTAGGGTTGGGCATGTGCACGTGTAAAATGGAGATGATTCCACCTACCCTTCTTGTAATAATTTAAACCCCTTTGTTATCTTTTATGTTCTTGAGATTATATTTCTCTTCAACTCTCTCCCCCTCTCTTCTCTCTTACTCAAGTCTTCACTTAATTGGCCTTGTGTTGGCTAAATGGCTCACTTCATTACTAAGTAACTTTTATTGAGTGGTAATGGTAGTAAGTGAGGGAAGACACTTGCTTTGCACTTGTATAAATAGGAGGTTCGATGTCCATTGTACTTTAGTGAGTTTCTATTATTAGACATTGTAATTTACAACGTTACTCTTCATCTTGTGTGTGCATCACTCGTGTAGTTCTCTATACGAGCACAAGACCTCACACTCATTGTTGTCTTGTTGAATCACTCAATATCAACCGATATAACATTTTGTAAAACTCAACTAGAAGAGGTGATTATTCCATGAGAGTTTGATAATCATCAAGATCTTCTATACACATCTTGTCGAATTACTTAATGCAAACCAATCCATGTTTCCATAGATCCACGAGAATTCGATGATCAGACGCACAAGAATTTGATGATCATCGAGAGCTTCCTGAAACAGGAGTAACATGAAATCTTTGCTTACATAAGCTTGTCGTCGAGACTGCTTGAATCAGTAGAAATCGGTTGCCGATGTGGTGGTTGACAGATCAAGGCATTGTGTAGTGCTCATCTACACTTTGGAACAACAGGTAACAAGAATATGTTCCACTGAGGTTTTAGCTAATTATAAACATATCAAGGACTTGAGAAATGATCATTATGATCTACAATATTTCCATGGAAGGAGGGTATCTTGTATAAATAGTTTAGATTTTATTTACTCTTACAAAATGTTTTAGTTAATAATAATATTTTAAAAAGATTGAAATATTTCACAGATGTTATTTTAATTATTGGTTTTTATTTACATGTTATAATCACAATAATTAAACAAGATTATAAGAGGATAAGATATAAAACATTAGTATATTGATTGAATAATATAATATGTACTATAAGAGAGTAATTTTTAAGAATGACAGCTAGATTTAGGGTGAAGGGTCTATGTATAAATTTGTAGAAGAGATAAAGACATTAATTGATATGTGGGTAAGTATCATGAGTACCAATACAAAATGACTTATATGTATATTCGAATTTATAATTTATATGTACAAATACTTAGATCTTATCTATCAATATATTTCACTTAAATTAATATATATTATATTTGAATACTTGATAACATCTTAAAATATTAACATCATGAAACGACTTGTGATGTTTGCTAACATCACAAGTGATCAAATGCATGCAAGCCACTTAGCTATTTTGCACGATAGCCACATTGAGGGCATGCCTAGTTGTATAAAAGGCTAGAAGGTCTTACCATTCAATCATTTTGATTCAAGCTATCATGACTTAAGCTCATTGACAACAATAGATTTATAAGATATAAATTTGACAAGAAGAAAATTAGAGAAGAATAATAAAACAATATATTTATTACTAAGAGACTTAGATACAAGTTGTCGAATATAGTCTTTATTTATATAGCCATTGTAGAACTTAGCAAACATGCATGCCATCCTCGTCATTAATTTGAGTAGGTCAAAATGTCATCTAAATAGTTGGTACAAAGTCATTGTAAATATATAGTCAATATGGATCTATAGTTGTTACAGGCCTATAGTTTATACGTGGTTATAGGTAGTATAAATTTTTTATATTTGGTATAAACTCGTAAAGCTGTAGGTGGTATAAACTGATCCGATGACACATGGTAAAGAAATTTTTTTTACTAAAAAAAACATATAAAGGTAAATTTAGAGTAACATTAAAAGCTACTTTTAATATGTTTATTTTTTTATACATCACCCATTCACTCTTAAGCTCTTTAAGATCTCCTAATGACCTCTTTTTTACTACCTCATAAACTCTCCCATACTTTCTCATACTCCATACTCTTAAAACCTTAAGAATCGAGATTCTCTAAACCTTAAATCATAAATATATTGAACCTAAAACATTTAGTCTCTTATATTACTTGATACTACATAACCTCCCAAATTTCTTCATAGTTTCTCAAATTATTTAAATTGCACATGAGTTCTCTTTTTTTCTTCTCTTAATTATTCTCGAACATTCTTTTCTTGTCTTAATCTAGAGAGTAATTGTTATTAATTTCTTTGAATAAAAACATATGATTATATTTACATTACGCTTTAAATGATTATATGGGGACTATTTAGTGTTAAATTTCTTCTTGTCCTAATTAGCCTCAACTTTTACAGTTTGTCATCGATTTTTGTGATAACATGATACATAAAAGTTACAATTCAAGGTTAGAGTGAATTTGTTCTATTGACTTGTAGTCGAGAAATATATCGAGTGTCATTGTACCCAAATAAGTTCTTGGCTACCTCAGATGTGGATATATACTAATTGGCCTCAATTTTTAGAGTGTAATGTACTCTTAGAGTTTTAATATCACTTTACCTGTCTCCTATCTCCTTTTCTATCTCTCTCTCTCTCTCTCTTCCAGCCCTACTCACTCCAGCCCTTGCTTTGCTTCGTTTTATTTTAGCACTTCATCTTACTTGAAGATTATGAAAAGATTTACTAATTAGATTGTAATGATGGGAAAGAGGCATTATCGAGACTATACTCCAATAATATTTATTAAGGTAACACTACTAGAGTAATACAATTTAACAAGAAAGAATATTTATTTATATAATTCGATAACATTAAATAATCAATCAATTTGATCTAAATTATTTAAAAGATGATAGCATCACTAATAAAACGAACTATTAGTCATCAAGATCATGCTATTAGTAATAATAATAAAACGTATTTTTGGCAACAAGTTCATAATATTAAGATAAGCCTATATTTTCAATTTTTGATAACGAATCTCCTTAAACACCACACATCCTACTCCTTACGTATTATGAGCTAGATACATCCCACGAATTGATGAGTAATATCAAACCAACCCCTATTTTGAGTGTCCAGTCTGATAAACATTTGTTGGAGGAACTACAAATTTAGTTCTAAAAGTAAAAGGCTATGTATGGTGCGAGTTGATGATAGACACGTTAAAAATATTATATATTTGGATGATGAAATTGCTCTATGTACACTGTGTCAATTGTTTGCATCCAAATCTAGAGGCGGCATTAAAAAAATACAAAAACAACTAGAAGGAATTACTCTCTTTATCATTAAAAAAAACTATTAATAGGATTTTTAAGGCTAATAATATATATATGTGTGTATGTCTATTTGTCTATGTATATGTATGTATGTATGTATGTTATGCTATGTATGTATGTGTAAGAGATAGATATATGGAAAGGCCTTAGCAACAGGCATTCAATCAAAATTGGTTGGCAGATACTTATCGATGAGTATTTAGGGTTGAGGGTTAAGGGTTTGAAATGCAGCGCTTTTTTTGTTTCGTCTTTCTACAAGCGGTTTTTTTGTTTTTTTTAGGAGAGGCTATGGTGGAGGATGAGCTGGGCACCGTGCTGGGGCCGAAGTGTGAGGAGCGTGACGGGGGCGTGGCGGTAGGCGGGCGACAGTGTGAAGCGGAAGCGGCGGAGGATCATGGAGAGGACGATCTTGGTCTCGAGGAGCGCGAAGGCCTGGCCGATGCAGTTGCGGGGCCCGAGGGCGAAGGGCAGGAAGGCGAGCGGGTGGGCGCACGCGCGGGCGACGCCGTGCTCGAAGCGCTGCGGCCGGAACTCGTGCGCGTCGTCACCCCACAGCTCCGCGTCCAGGTGGAGGCCCAGCACCGGGACCCATGCCGACGCGCCCTTGGGTATCCACACGTCGCCCAGCCGCACGTCCGTCAGCGCGTACCTCGTCACCACGATCGCTGGCGGGTACAGCCGCAACGTCTCGTTTATCACCATGCCCAGCTTCACCCCACCAGCAAAATGGCGAGCAAATCATATCAAATCAATTCAAATCAATTCATATCATATCATATCAATTCCAAATCAAATCAATCAATCTCCCTCATCAATCCATCCCTTTTCGCCCATCCGTTGCTGCTGTGTGGCTGCACCATGTACTTCTTCAAGCTCTCCTACCACTTCCGCCTCTTTGTAGATATATTTATTATTCAAACCTTTCGCCTCTATTTTCTTCTGTTCTTTCAGAAAACGTATAGTAGCTACTCGGAATGGGAACGTTGTTGGGAGCCTAAGCGAAAATTCGAGAACGCGAACGTGCGACGGGCAAACAAACAAATTCTCAATTTTTTTTTCTTTGTTTCATTTAATACTAGACTTGGTGCTCCCTTGCAATCGGCATTATCATGGGACAATTAAAATCGAAAAATGATACATAAAATTTTAACTTATAACAAAAAAGTTGTGTAAGGTTTTTCCAAGTCTAATACCGTTTAAAAAACCAAAGGTAACATAAAATCGATGAATATTTAATAATAAGTTTTAATCCTTTTATTGTAATGTTTAATAGTTGATATTCACAATTATCATTCGTTGTGTGCTCGACCAGTTTTTCTTATTACAACGTGATATTGTGAGGATTCTGCGGATCAAACAAGTCGATCTAGAAAAAAAAAACTTACGATTTTAAGCTTGTGCAGAGCGCTAGCGTCTGGCGGCTCGACTTTGCCTTGGCCCCCGAGGACCTCCACCACCTCCGCTCTAGCCTTCTCTTGCCACTCAGGGTTGGATGCGAGCAGAAGCAACGACCACGTCAGCAAACCTGCCGATGTCTCGTGGCCCGCGAAGAAGAAGGTCTTGCACTCATCCATGATCTGCTCCATGTTGAGCCTCCTGCGCCCTGCGTCTGACTTGGGCTCCTCGATGCCCAAATCTGACAACTGCTTGCCTTCTTCTGCTTCGGCTTCTGCTTCTTCTGCTTCCGCTTTTGCTTCTTGTGCTTCTTCGCTCGCCGCCAGCATCAAGCCGAGCAGATCGTTCCCGTACGACTCCATGCGCCCGACGCGCACCGAATCTCTTCTCTCTTGTATGATCTCCTTCATCAAATTCCCCATCTCTCGTTTCAGCCGCCAAATCTCCCAGTTCCAAGTCGTCGGCAAGAACCTATGAAAAAACCAACATTCCTTGGGCCTTACAACATAGTAAACCTTACAAATAAGGGAGTCTCTCACCTTTCGCTAGGGGGTGGTTGGTGTGGACTAACACTAAACTTTTTCACTCCAACAGTCCGTTACGCTTTGGGCTCTACTATACTAACCATACTCTCTCATCTTTGCTCTACAATGTGTGGTCTGTAGTCTTCTAACACTAACACTAACTTTTTACTCTTTAACATTCCTTTTACTCTTTGGGCTCTACTGCACTAACCATACCAATGAGGGTGGTCACGTGGTCTAACGCGATGTTTGACGAGTTCTCTCTAAACAAAAAAAAACGATCGTCAGAGATGCAACAAGGAGCAAGTTCATACACACAAAGAAACATTTCTGCGTTGATACCACCCACCTGCTTCCGGGGAGCCAGACAAAGTGCGCAAAGCGGAGGGTGAGCTTCTGGAGGGAAGTGAGGAGGTCGAAGATGCGCTTGCCCTTGTCGTAGCTGCTTCCGAACTCGGTGCACGCGATGATGTCTGCGGTGAGGACGCGGAGGTGGGCATGAACATCGACCTCTGCCTCGGCTCGATCGCCGATCAGTTTCTCCCACGTCTCGAGCATCGCCTCCGTGCACTTGCCCATGACCCCAGCAAGACCCTGGCAAAACCACCCAAAACATCGATTATGCTTAAAACAAGCCTTCTCCTTCTTCTTCGTAAATCTAATGTTTGTATTAAAACAACATGACAATAACAACAAAAAAGCCTTGCTATCGAAACCACTATAAAAGTAGCAATGCGACAAGGTCTGAACCTTCTAAGGAGCTACACCTTCTTCATAAATGTATGTTTATATTGAAACAAGCACGACAATCCGAAGAAAACGTTGCTATTGAAACTTCTTGTGTTAAAAAGTAGCTCTGTAACAAGGTCAACCTTCTAAGGTGTTGCAACCTCCTTTCTTTCTTTCTTTCTTTCTTCTTCCTTCTTCCAATGGTTGCATTCGACGCCCATCATGTCACACCACCTCACCAATCTGTGCAATACATTGGAGATCTATGCACACACACACACACTAGATCGATCCTCGAGAAATAAATGTGCAATGGTACTCTCAGATACATGTACTCTAGCTCCTCTCTCTCTCTCTCTCTCTCTCTCTCTGTTTTTCTCTCTTCATACATGGTACTACTGATGGACTGGGTACACATCCCATTATTGTTTTGTTTTGTCTCATGGACCATGGACCCAGGTGTTGGCTTTTGTAAGAAGAGAAAGGAAGAAAGGGAAGAGGGCATCACACACCTTGACCAACCTTATTCTTTCTTCTTTCTTTGATGTACAAACATCCCATTATTGTATTGTTTGTCTCATGGGGCCAGGTAGGGCCTGATTGAGCTGTTTTACCTAGCCCGATTCAGCCGTATTACTCACCTTGAATCAGGCAGTAGTCGTAAAACAGATCGACGAGATCGACGACGTTAAATATGTCTTTTCTTTCTTTCTTTCTTTCTCTTCTTTTCATTCAGAGCTAAGGATCCACATTATCACCATCGAGACGTTAATATATCTTTCTTTCGTTCGTTCTTTCTTGATTTTCATTCAAGGTTAAGTGTGGATATTATCAGCATGGGGTTAAGTGTGGATATTATCAGCTTGGAAGACGTTAATATATCTTTCTTTCATTGTTTCTTTCCTTCTTTAGTTTCATTCAAAGGTTAAGTGTGGATATTATCAGCTTGGGGTTAAGTGTGGATAATATCAGCTTGGAAGACATTAATATATCTTTCTTTAGTTTCATTCAAAGGTCAAGTGTTTGTACCATCACCTTGGAAGACATTAATATATCTTTCTTTCTCTCTTTATTTTCATTTAGGGCTAAGCATTTGCAATTACGTATCGTCTCCTCTGAAGAAGACTAACGTCAGACACATCGTGCCCTTGAATCAAAGCTAACGAAGTAGGCAATCATTATACACAGATCAGGGGGTTGAAAAAAAACAAACAAAAGCAAATCTATCTTATCTGCATTTGTGTTTTTTGAGATTTTATCTTACCTTGAGCCTCTCGAGGTGGAAGGCGGGCGCGATGGCGCGGCGCTGCCGGGCCCAGTCGTGCCCATTGGCCATCACGAGGCCGCGCCCGAGGAAGTGCTCGCAACACCTCTGTTGGATGGGCGACTTCCCGTACGCGAGAGCCCACCTCGCCGAGAACACCTCCCTTATCAGCTCCGGCTCCGTCACCACCACCCTCGGCTCCGATGCCTCCCAGAACACGAACCTCTTCCCTGATGATCATAGTTCACCATCCAATCGCCCCGATTCGTTATGCAAATCTTTTCCGCTACTGCATTCGTGCAAACAACAGATAACCCCCCGCCCCCGATTTCGAGCGTGATCATCCAGACCACAAAAAGGAATAGTTTAGGATTGCGGCACGTTGCGGGAAACGCCGGTTTGGCGGCACTTCTCAAACGCTCGATTCTAGCGAGCCGATTGGGGGAGTTTTATAGTATAGCGCGGATGGATCGCGGGCGCACGGGATTTGTCAATGAGTCGCGCGCGCCTCGAGCAAACGAATCGCGCGTGTTCAGCGGCTCTCGACCGGACGAAATCATGCATGATCAATTGTCGCACGCGATTAGTGGACTTGATTCGGATGAATCACGCGCGATTAGCGCGTGGATTCGATTAGATTACGGAGGAGGATGGAGATGAATCGATCAGAAGGATCGGCATACATACGGCAGATTAAATGAATAGAGGATCGATCGATCGAATCAATCGATCGATCAATCGGGTGGATAGATAGATAGAGAGAGAGAGAGAGAGAGAGAGAGAGAGAGAGATCGATCGATCGATCGACGCATTTACCGTAGATTTGCTTCCATTTGGTGTAGTAAGGGAGCATGCGGCGGAGGATGTCGTGGGAGAGGGAGGGCATGTCTCGCGAGATCTCGAGGCTCTCCAGCTTCATGATTTCCAAGTAGTTCCCGGCCAAGAACGCGGGAGCTGGGCCCGAGAGGCCCTGGCGAGCGAGGGCCCTGCGAAGAGCCCGGGGCTTCAACCACAAGCACCTCGCGGCCGCCATAGCCACCGCCATCGCAATCGCAATCGCCATTGCCTTCACAATCATCATCAGATTCATCATCATCATCATCATCATCATCATCATCATCATCATGCTGAAGCTGATCAAATCCTGCCCACAATGACAGTGGATTTGCACTCATTCAGTAGCCATGGCCTTCATCATCTTCATCTCCATCTCCATCTCCATCTCCATCTTCATCTTCATCTTCATCTTCATCAATCACAAAGACAGTGGATTTGCACTCACTACAGCTCTACTGCTACTGCTGCTGCTACTATAGCCTATACTTTTGTTTTTGCTCTAGGAGCTTGCATTGTGGGCTTTTCTTCTACCCAATCTCTCTTCTTCCTTTTGCATGCAGTGGCCTCAAGAGATCCTCCCAAAAAAAGAAAAGCCCAACAAAATGGCTTTTCTTTCCTTCTTCCTTCTTTCTTCTTTCTTCTTTCTTCTTTCTTCTTTCTTCTTTCTTCTTCAAAGTTCTACTAACTACCACCACCACTAGAATTAAGCTTCTTACTACTATCACTACTAGCATTAGTAGAAGTGATTTGGGCAGCTAAAGTTGTTCGTTCTTCGGTGATGGAGGATGAGAAGAACGATATGGATCGGGCTCAACGGCCAGCTGAAAACAAGCGCTCGACGGATCGAATGGGTAGTGAGCTTGGCAAGGGGCTCAAATAGGAAATGGGTAGCTGTGGGGTTCTAAGAAAACAAAGCATGGCGAAAGATCGTATGTCGATGTCTTCTAAGACCAAAATTAGAGGGGTAGATAGAAGTAGATTTAGATAGATATACCCCAAGTCTATCTTGTGAAGAACTTAAGCCAGATGGATGAATGGATTGCAAAGGGAGGGAGGAGCCGAAATGCGGAGGAAGAAGGATCATTTGATTAGCTTGTCTTTTTAGGAGCATGGATATATGCGGCGGCTTTACCGCTAACTAAGGTAGAGAGTCTCGGATATCAGATCGAAGACAACAACAAGAGAAAAGAAACCGAGCGAAACTATCAAGAAGGGGGGCCAAACCAACCAAACCAAACCAAACCAAAACAACCAAGTACCCAACCGCGGCTACAGAAGAAACAAAGAAGGGGGGAAGAAGGGATGGTGTCGAAAAGAGGGATCTCTATTCTACGTGGTTCCGCGTGGTGGATCGCGCCGAAGACAGAAGACCTCTCTCCAATGCCAGATAGACAAAGAAGATATTTGTATCTATCTATCTATCGATCGATCTATATATA
>JBBBWG010032641.1:0-10576 GCA_037176905.1 Azolla pinnata
ATCTATCGATCTATCTCTCTGCTTGTCTAGGCTTGCGTCGCTCCTTCTGCAGATCGTCTTCAGAGCCGGAAAACACAGACAGAGAGGCATTCTGATACTTCATCATCATCACCACCACCACCACCACCACCACCACCATCATCATCATCATCACCACCACCAACATCATCATCATCATGAGATTGCTGCTTCTTTGTTGGTTGAGCAGAGTGGAACATTTTGCACACAGAGAATAGAGAAGAGAAGAAGAAGAAGAAGAAGAAGAAGAGAGAGGAGATAGAGAGAGAAAGAAGAGAGAGAGAGAGAGAGTCGCCTTCTTCCTCTTCCTCTTCCTCTGTTCGTCTCTGCGTTTCTGCGTCGAAGGGACCCCGAGGCCATGGAGCTGGCGATGCGCAGCAGGAAGGCCGCAGCAGCTCCTCTTCGCCTGACGCATTCCGCCTCCTCCTCCTCCTCGTTCCCCTCGTGCCGCCGCTTCTTCCGCTGCTGATGATGCCCATGCCGATGGAGAAGCCGAAGACGACGACGGCGACGGCGATGATGATGATGAAGAGGAAGAAGAAGATAGAGAAATGGAAGGAGCTCGTCGACGAAGCGAAGCGGCGAGCCATGGTCTGGCTCTTCTTCGTCGCAGCCTTGGCGTACGTCCTCTCACGTAAGTCATGCTTCTCTCTCTCTCTCTCTCTCTCTCTCGCTTCACCATGTATTCCCCTCCCCCCAAGAAAAAAAAATCCTGTTTTTTCCACGTATGCTTGATGTATTTCTCATGTCCGCTCCTGGAGTATTTGATGAATTTGAGCTTCTCTTATTGCCATCTCCATGGAGCTTCCATGTCCAATTCATGTGTGCTGTTGATTCCCCGCTCGAGTTCTGGAGTCTGGGGGGGTGGGAAGCTACTAGCTGACTCAATCAAGTATCGCTTTTGCAAGATGCTATTTTCCTTTTCCCTAATCTGTTCCATGATTGGTTCCCGCTCAGGTCTATTCCTCTTCCTAGATGTTGAATCGGTAATACCTGGCACGTAGATGCATTTCTTTTGGGTTCATGGGTTTAGAAAGTCCAGACAATGTAGGATGTGTCTTCTCTGCACAAGGACCAAGTAAAGATCACCAGGGAAAGTCTGTATTCTTCATCGATCTCGGTCAATCATAAGCTGATGTAGTCACACTGATCCTGAAATGTGTTCCGCTGTATTTATGTTCTCTTTCTAGATCGTACTGAACGTTCTTTAGCATTGTGAACTCTGAAGACGCAGCATTATTCTCTCTGACGCTATGTCCGAGAATTTTGAGAAGATTGTGTTCTGTGCTTTGGCTTCTTCATATTCGACCTTGAAACCCATCTCCTTTTGCATCTTAATTTTGACTGTGGCATGAGCTTAGAACTACTACAACTATTACATGTAATAATTAGTGAAAGATTGAATTGGTTCTAGTATATAGTAATATTTAGAGGTGAATTTACTTTCTTGTCCTCCTCAGCCTCAATACTCTAGATGCAACATCATGTCTATGTGCAATGATGTAAACGCATAGTTGGAAGGTTGTTATCTTCTGTCCATATTCAGCCATGAAACCTAATTTGTTTGTCTTCTCATTGGGAACAGCTCAACATGATTTTCTTCAGCCATTAATACGAGATTCAGTTGAGAATTGTGTCGTGTTGGTGGGCTTGGGTTGTTAATGTAGATCTTTTGTGTCTCTTATTGTCTCTGAACTAACAGTTCCATTATTCTATCTGGAACAGTGGCTCTACTTTTTTGTTTGACTTACTGAAATTCAGCCTTGAGTCGTATTTCTTGACTTTCTTTGTAGCACAATATGATTTTGCACTGCTGTATACAAGAATCAGATAAAGGCTGCCTGGAGATTTATATTGTTGTTGCTCCACATAAAGTTGAAAGTTGAGTAGCATATTTAGCGGCCTTGTGTTTCTTTCATATTACTCATTTTGAACAAACTGGACACACAATTTTCAATCTGCTAATATACGTAAGTATCAGTTAAAAGTTTTATAGGAGACTTTTGATCTTTCTGATTTAACTTAATTACTCGTCATATGAAATCTCATACAGGTGAACTCTATGTTGGACTGTCAGTTAAATATATTAATATTTACATCTTTAACATCTAGAACTTTATGAACATTGGCTTATATACTCATGGACATGCTAATGGTTGTACAGTGACAAGCAGTTCAGTCTGGCTCAATATTCCTATAGCAGCATGCATTCTTGTCATTTTCCGGTATTTCTCTATGGAGTGGGAGATACACAAAAGAGCTGAAACACCAGATATTCCCCCTCATCTTGCACACTTGATGAAGTATCAACTGTCTATGCATAATGAACTGCTAAGCTCTCCACCCATATCAATGACATGGAGGAGGAAGTTCGAGTCACCAGCCATTGAAGCCACTGTTGATAACTTCACACGCCATATCGTGAAAGAATTTGTAACAGATTCCTGGTATTCTCGACTCTCACCCGACAAAAGTGTTCCTGAGCAAATAAGATATTTTATCAATGACATATTAGCAGAATTAGGACAAAGAATCAAACGCATCAACTTGGTCAATCTGATAACACGGTAACACGTAACTCCGGTGATTTGTATTTTCTTGATTTAGTCCTAATCTGGAAGAGTCTTATTTTGTCTGATATAATCATCACTAGCTCAAAATACTATATAAAATTGTCATTATTTTTGGGTGGAAAACTGCAAAACCGCCCAAGTTCATTGCATCTCCCGAATGCCATCGGTCAATGCTGAAAACATAACTGGGATGAATTGACAATATGAGAGATGGAGGGACTTTCAGGAAATAATGAGGGGTATTATTAGAAACAACATAAAACTGAGGAGATACTTTGTATATTCGTTTCTTCTATGTGTGTCTGTCTGTTTTTCGTTTTTATTCAAAATTTTCCTGCTCAGCAATTGTTTGAACATTTTTCTCATAAATCAAAACTCAGGAATAGTTCTAATGATTATAGGGACATTGTAGAATTGGTAGGGAATCATTTGACACTCTTCAGGAAAATGAAGAACAGTGTAAGAACCTTTGAATCTCTTTCATCTGAGGAAAGGGAAGAAAGTTTGAAAAGAGCTTTAATAAAGAGCAATCGGTTGCATCCAGCACTTCATTCCCAAGAGTCTGAGACCAAGGTAATTTGTCTATGTGCAGCATTAGCAGAACTGCTTTTCTGAAATACCTGACAAAAAGATTCGATGAGATGTATGTTATGGGTTTATTCTTTTTGCAAGGTCCTGCAACAATTGATGAGTGGCGTGGTTGCAGTTGTTTTACAACCTCAAGATGTGCAATGTGCTGTGATGAGAGGCATCGTCCGTGAGCTTCTGGCTTGTGCAGTGATGCGGCCTGTTATGAATATTGCAAATCCTGGGTAATTTCTCGTCGAGAAAACCTTTGAAGTACCTGCATAATATTCTCTTAAGGATGAAATTGACCATATAATTGGTTGCTCAAATAGTATAATTTATTGCTCTATTGGGTGACTAAGGTTTAATTAGAAAATAAAGAATAATGTCAGGGGTATTTCAGAGTTTTTGTCACACTCTTATTTTGCATAACACTTTTGACTGGCCGGTACAAAATTTAACTCTTTTAATGGCGCAGATTTGTCAATAAAAACATTGAGAAAGCAATAATTTCACTCAGGGAAAAGTCACAGACAAAGAGTAGTGCTACTCCAACTACAGTCTGCCCACAAAATGAAAATTTGCAAGACGGATGTACGGATATATCAAATTCCAATAAAAGTGCACCCTGGGCAAATAGAATATCTGATGGATCTCTCAAGTACGATAATCCAACAAAGCATGATGGCTCAACTAGAACCCTTACCTCTGAGAGTCGAGAAAGTGCATTAAAGGAACAAAATGCTCGAGGAGCGTGGCGTGCTGCATCGGCCCCATCAACTGATAAAAAAGGAATGAGATTATCTCTAACAGCGAAACAGGAGAATCAGAAACCGAATCAGGCTATACAGCTGGAGGGCCTGAGGGTGTTGGAATCTCCTATTGGTTTGAAGGATACAAGGCAGCCTGCAGAGGTAGCAAAATTAGAGAAGAAGAAAGAACACCTCCCCAGCAATCAAAGTTACGGATATGGATCACCTCAGTTAGAGGCACGTAGCACTGTCAGTGGTAGGAATGTATGGGATCCCAATCCAGGTGTTCGACACCCCTCAACAATCACATCATCAAACAATGGAGCAAATGCATTTAATGAGCCCAAAAATACTGGCTTAAGGCATCGGCCGTTGGGGATAGAACCAACACTAGTAAAGACAGATCAAATGATGGTGAACAATGACATGAGTTTAGGCCATTTTAATACACAGATGATGCATTTTCCTATGGGAAACAATGATTTGGATCCATCAGGGAATTGGCTTACTGAATATGGAGGAGCATTTGGCCAAGATTCATCACTTTACTCACCAGTCCCTAAATTGAATTGTTGGGTAAGGATGGTGCTTGTGAATGCTCTATACCTTAAAATGTCATGAATTTGTTGAACAAGAGCTTGCACCTTGTTAACTTTGTGACTTATAGAGTAATTTCTACAGGTTGTTGGAGCACATTTGGAAAAAGCTTCATCCAATACATTTGCTGTTTATTCTATTGCAGTGACAGACTCTGACAACAACACGTGGTTTGTGGAAAGGAGGTACGGTGACACAAGTTAGTGTGTTTTTGTTGGTTCTTATTTGCGAGAGCAAACATAAGCTGTTCAATACAATTGAAGTTCTGGATTGTATTTAGGTTTCGGAATTTTGAGCAACTACACCGGAAACTTCGTGACTTGTCTCAGTACAACCTTCAGTTACCACCCAAAAGGTTTCTAGGATCAAGCTTAGATGATGGTTTTGTCCGTGATAGGTGTATTCTTCTTGATAAATATTTAAAAGTAAGTCTATTATTAGTACAATCACATTACATAGTTAAAGTATGACTTTCTCAGTGACATGGATAACCTTTAAGGCTTTTCCCCTCTATTTGGGGCATGACAGGATTTGCTTTCCATTCCAAGTATCGCAGAACTTCATGAAGTCTGGGACTTTCTTAGTGTCACCTCGAAGGTTAAGTTGTGAGAAATGAGTTGTAAATGGAGAAATCCAAAAGTACACTTTCTTAAAAGATACTTATTGCTTAATAATTGTTCTCTATTTGGCAGAGTTATGCTCATTCAAAGTCTCCCTCAGTCATGAAAACTTTAGCAGGTGCTCTCTTTAGGATATATATATGCATGCTAATTATTTTAAGTTCTGGCAGCATGCTCTAATATGGGTTTTAGCAACAGTTAATGTTGATGATGCGGTGGATGATATGTTTCGGCAACTGAAGGGTGTCTCTGATGGCTTGCTGCGGCGAGTTGGTGGGCCTTCACCAGAGGAGATATCTCAAAGCATGGTTGGAGAAAGGCAAAAACTTCATAGCATGCAAGAAATATTAGCCAGTAGAAAATTAGAACAAGATTCTGATGAAGAATACGGGGAAGATGAAGTTGCTGATTTCATGGAGGGTTCAGCTTCTGATGATGGTAACAGCAATCATTTTGTACCACATGGAACAAGACTTGATCGAGGAGGCTCAGGTGGTTTTTCCGTTGAGGAATCTACTGTCGGTTCTGACGTCTGTGAAGAAGAATCTTCTGTGCCACCTGAGGTGAGTAACGTTTACAGAAATAAAACTATGTCTTTGTGGTTAAGATGCTACGAATTTGTACTGTAACACTCTTATGAGCTGCTTGAAGTGTAACGTGACTCATACTGTGTTAGAGTATTATCGGCGCTTTGATAAGGCTATTATTCATGTATACCTTCTTCCATATTAAGCTTTTTTGTCTTATAGATGCAAACAGAAAACAAACCATTTCATAATTGAAATTAAGACGTCTCAATGAGATATTAAATTTACTAAGGTGACTTTCCTAAATGTGTTTTAAAATTTAGCATTCACTGTTATTTGCTAGAACCGTCATCAAGCTCTTTCTCGAAACATTATCTTGAAAGCAAGTTTAGAGAGTCAAATCATAGACTAACTGAGACCCAAACATGAAACTTGAATATGAAGGATAACCTCTGAAATCGTTACATTTTTATAGTAGGAGAAAGAGTGCTTAGAGTTCCAAAAGATAGTTAAATAGCCTGATAATAGGCAGTTACAGAGACATTAGCTCGGTGGCCTAGTAGTAAGCAGGTTTTGTAGATCTAAGGTGCATATTGAAATCATCTTATACTCTGGAATTTTCTGTATGCTTGATAATTTGTGAGTTTTCAGCTGGTTTCACAGAACCTATACTAACATCTATGTTCGCTTTCAGTGGACACCTTCGAAATTGGCAGAGCCTTTGCTAAGTTTGATTGACAATGTCTTCCAGCTACATGATAAACATTGGATAAGGTTGTTATACACTGGTGAAGTGGTTTTTGGCAAGATCAGAGTGATCTGATGGCATTGAGATTCAACTGAGCTTTTTCTTTTGCGGGTATTTCTAGTCGTCAGGTTTTCTGGATAGCCAAGCAGATCTTGCAATTGGGAATGGGGGATGCTGTTGATGATTGGTTAATGTCACGTATACAGTACCTTGGGCAGGAGGATACGGTGATAACATCTATAAAGGCAGTAGAGAATGTATGCATGCTATCATTCAATTCAATATCAATTCTATTTTTGCACTTGTTATATTTAGCCTGAAATAGTGACTTATTGTATGACTCTTCCAGATCTTATGGCCTGATGGTGTTTTTATAACTAAGGCAAAGAAAAATGAAGAAAATGTTGCGGATTCTCAAAAGGGAATGGAGCAGCAACCAGCTTCATTTGAATCACAATTGGAGGCAGCTCGATGTGCACGGGTAGTTTATGAAGCTCTTGTCGGTGAGTTTCATGACATCAACTGTTTCTTTCTTACCTTTCTGGGTCCTTGAAGCTGCATTCTCAGGTTGAGCGTATGATTATAAGTTCTAATCCACCGTGGTTGTAAGGTTTTGTGCTGAGTCGTGTACTTTCAGAATCAAAGCAAATCTACCTTGTTTACCTCAAATTTTCAATGTTTTAACATTGCACAGAATAAGCATTTGATGATTTCATTGACTTGTATTTGTTTAGTTTCTTTTTTCATTTCGATCGTGGTCATCCCTGCTCTCATGCTTGAAAGGTTAGCTTTTGACAGTTCGGAATATGCGAGCTTAGCCTGGTCGGCATTGATTTTTCTTCTGCCCATAGTATTGAATTGTAACGCTTTTGTTCTTTAGATTGCTTCAATGTAGTACACCGATTCTTCACTTTTATCAAGTTATTGAGTTATCCATTATTCTCTTTCCCCTTGATGACATAGATGATATCCATGAGACAGTGTTTTTCATTGAACTGATGTGTTTACTGGTGCTGTACTCGCGTTTTGAGCGGATTGCATACCATCTGAAGCTTCTTTGAAGAGCATTTGTTGTTTTTTTTTCATAGATTTACTTGTGGACTGTATTTGTACAGATGGTGCACCTGCACCTCTCATAAGCTTTCTGGGAAAGCAGGAGTACAGCAAGAGTGCCAAGGACATCTATCACTTCCTGCAGGTGAGTTTTCTAACATTAACTGTTAAAACTGAAAATAACTGCATGTGTTTTTGCACTGTAACAAATCCTGACCTGGATTCTATTTTGTTTGGGATTTGTGTATATATATATATATATAGTCTTCGGTTTTCCTGAAGCAAATGATGTACAGCATCTTAGAGATGCTCCTTGCTGCGACTTGTCCGGAATTGGTGCAGTTCATTGTGGATGTACGCCAAGCATCGTTTGTAAGATTATGAGTCGAATCACAAACGGTGAGTGATTAGTCGACGGGGTTTTCTGTTTTTTTTTTTTTCCTTCATTTTTCATTAGATTCTCCCGCTTGGGCTGATGTATAGTGTACGCTTCACATGCGCTCCCGATTCAAAGTGTTTCCTTGCATTTACTAGCACAGAGAGCTGCACACTGTTCTTTGGAACCTTTGCCATGGTGATGTTTTGCATCGGTGGAGCATTGATACTGTTAACAAGCATTCAATTTTACATGCTGATTAGCATCAGGAAGCATTTGTATGAGGCTTTTAAAAAACACCCAAGTTTGCATATGATGCATCATTTACACAGGAGTCTGTATTTTTGCTCGAAATCGGTACATGTAATTTATGCAACCAATGCTCTTCTCTGTCCACTTCTTTGTTGCTATATATAATAAGCGCCTTCGGTTGATCTCTTGGATGCTTCTAGTCGTATGGTGCTGTCATTCGGTAAGCGAATTGTCTTAGCGAATTGTCGCATGTATTCGCTGTCTTGGGGCCAATATGACCCACGAAACAAAGCGTACAATAATGTTTGTGCATCGATTCATCTGTGAGAGTACGATGACGATTACAAAATACAGTTATCCTGATGTTTGTATTGGTAGATGGGTATGTTATCGACTCTTCACATGCCTCCCTGTAATACAGGACTCGTGCATTGGATGGATTGACGAAATCGATCAACGGATGCAATGAAACTCGCGTAATCTCCAGGATGAAGATTTATAGAAGCTTCAAGCTTCAATGCTGATTCGGCTTCAAAACTTGGCACGTGTATGTTCTTTTGGTCTTTTTGGTCCAGACAAATGCAAGGTGCGTTTGTTTTGCAATCGATGTTTCGAGTACCAGGTCACGATTACTCAAATCGATTTTGAGTACCCGGTCAAGATAACTCGAATCGATTTTTCGAGTACCCGGTCAAGATTACTCAAATCGATTTTTCGAGTACCCAGTCAAGATCAATATGGAAGGAAGATTTGTATTATATTCATCACTCTTGTTCAACCATCAGTTGATGTAGTCTTCGCATTGATCCTCAAATGTTTTTATCCGAGTTTCTCTTCATTTGCTCGAGCTTACTGAACTTGGCAATGCACCTCTCTTCATCATTGTGGACGTAGAAGATGCGATGTGATTCCCTCATGCCACCATATACAAGAATTTGGGGAAGATTGTGCTCTATCCTCTGGTTTCTTCATATTGCAACCTTGAAATGCATTTCCTTCTGGAAATATGGTTTTATTACTTCCAAAAATATGCAGATTAGTTGGAAATATGCTCCGCCGAAATGGCTATTTCCACCTCCTATCACATGACTGAGTTATTGAGCTGATATCTCTTGCTTGTGAACCTTCTTGGATAAGTTTTTTTTGTATAAACAAGTCTGCCTTTTTGGTATGGTTTTTTTTATATCAATACAAGGTTGAATCTTTTTTTTTTTCTTAATGCATTTCCTTCTGTATCCTAGGTTTGAACGGCTCAGAACTGTAAGAAAACAATTGAAAGAGATGCTTGATTTCGGCATATAATAATATACTTAGACGTGAAACACTCTAGAAGCAACATCAACTGTGTGCAATGATGAAAATGAATAGTTGGAAGATAGTGTTTTCCTGCCTTGTTTACTCATATTTCGGTCTTCTCAGCTCTTCTTAAGCCATTCATTCAGTGAAGATTCAGCTGAGAATTGTATGTTGTTGGTGGGCTTGACTTTTGTTATTGTGGGGTCTTTTGTGTCTCTCATTGTCTCGGAACTAATAGTTCCATTATTCTATCTGCAACAATGACTGTACTTTGTTACTTGATTTAGTGAAAATTAGCCTTGAATTGTGTTTCTTTTATCCATATTTTTCAGCACGGCACAATTTTGCCCAGGTATTGTTGATGCCCCGCGAAGTTGTGTTTCAGATTCCTCATCTTAGACACACTGGCTACAGAAATTTCTAACTCTGCCAATATATGTTACTAATTGATTGTAGATCTGTGTTCTACATAATATGATTACCTCTTTTGTCAGTTTTTTGTAGTGAAAGTTACAAATTGCTTGGAGATCTGTGTTTTTACAGAATATGATTACATCTTTCTCAGTTTTTTTTCTAATGAAAGACATTGACAAAGAGCAGCACAAAAACCTTTTGGATATCTCTTTCATATGAGGATTGAGAAGAAAGTTTTTAAAAAGAGAGAGTTTTGCCAAGAGTCTTGAGACAAATGCAAAATTTTTTCTGTGCTGCTAGCAGTAGCAGAACTGATTTGCCTAAAGAAAAGATTCGACGATATGTTACAGAAATTTGCTTCTTTGCAAGGTCCAACAATCCTGCGAATCGATGGGTGGCTCAGTTGCAGTCGCTTTGATGCAGCAAATCCTGGTGAGTTTCTCATGAATAGCAGTAAAAATTCTCATATGCGGCAGAGATACACATTGGTAAGAGGATTTTCCTTTTCATTCTCCCAAAAGATGCAGTAGTCTTGCTTTAAATTTTTTACTACAAAATCTTTTCCACAGATGTGGCACTAACACCTGTCGAGCCAAACCCACCAGAACCTCTACTAGTGCTCTCCAAATCCTCGACCTCGACAACTTCGGGTGTCACAATCACCTCAAGGATGAGTTGGGCAATGCGATCGCCAGCCTTGACAGCAAAATCTTGATCCGAGTGGTTGAAGAGAATGACTCCCAGGGGCCCTCGATAATCTGCATCGATCACACCTGCCCCTAC
>JBBBWG010032641.1:17895-34457 GCA_037176905.1 Azolla pinnata
ATATATATATATATATATATGATAATGAAATATGTATAGTGGATCGAGGGGGAATAGCAGCTAGGTTTTGATCTGTTTGTTAGAATCTGGCAGGAATCTCAGCAACTATCCAAATCAATCAGCGTATGCAGAATATATATATATATATATATGATAATGAAATATGTATAGTGGATCGAGGGGGAATAGCAGCTAGGTTTTGATCTGTTTGTTAGAATCTGGCAGGAATCTCAGCAACTGTCCAAATCAATCAGCGTATGCAGAATCTCGATCGATGATTCTGATGTTCCGACGTCGGGCAATCTGAGGCGTGTGCGCGTTTATCGGATTCCGTTTCAGCCGTTAACGCGTCGAATCGAAGCGCGTTTGCAATGGATAGATTCCAGATGAACTTGAGTGAAATCAAATGAAGAAAACAGAGAGAAACCGAGAAATGACAAGATGACAAGTTAGTTAAGTTAGTTAGTAATTTTTGGTTTAACGGTTTTGGCTGCAGTAGCTGTCCGACGAAGAAACAGAAGAAAAAGAAGACATACGAGGAGCTGCTGCTGCTGGTAGCAGTGCTCATCAGATTTGCCCTTGTGGGTTATTCAGTCAATTTGTTGCAGAAGAAGAAGAAGAAGAAGAAGAAGCAGCAGCAGCAGCAGCAGCAGCAGCAGAAGAAGAAGAAGAAGAAGAAGAAGAAGAAGCAGCAGCAGCAGCAGCAGCAGAAGAAGAAGAAGAAGAAGAAGAAGTTGAACGGATTTTCTGAAGTGTCTGTAATGGAAGAAAAGAGAACAAAGCAGACTCAGAGCAAGTGGTTGTGGTATCAGCAGAAGAAGTGCTCATCAGATTTGCCCTTGTGGGTTATTCAGTCAATTTGTTGAAGAAGAAGAAGAAGAAGAAGCAGCAGCAGCAGCAGAAGAAGAAGAAGAAGAAGTTGGACGGATTTTTCTGAAGTATCTGTAAAGGAAGAAAAGAAAACAAAGCAGAAACAAGAGCAAGTGGTTGTGGTATCAGCAGAAGAAGTGCTCATCGATTTCCTTCTTGTGAGTTATTCTGACAATTTGAAGTAGGAGGAGGAGGAGGAAGAGGACGCGAAGAAGAAGAAGAAGAAGAAGAAGAAGAAGAAGAATTGATCGATTCTCTTTTTGAGTTCGTTGTCCAATGAATTTTACAGAAGGAGGAGGACAGCTTCCCAGTGCAGGTTTAAGCTAATGAAATGGTTCCGAAGCAGAAAACAGGTTTTGTGTTGTGTGGCTAGATTTGGGAAAAAAATGGAGGAGCTCTCCATCATCTCCATCGTCTTCTTCCTCCTCCTCCTCAGAATTAGCAGTTATGTCGGTGCACTGAGCTCAGATGGTATGTAAAATACCTGCATCATTGTTTTTGTGTGTGTATGTGTGTGTTTGTATACACAGTGCATCTCTGAAGAAGAAGAAGAAGAAGAAGAAGAAGATGATGATGATGATGATGATGATGATGATGATGATGATGAAAAAGGAGAAGAAGAAATGCACTGCTTCAAAACACATTAAAGAGGTTTTCTTTTGGCTATTCAGGAAAAGCCCTCCTCGATTTTAAGTCGGGAATAAAAGGGTCAGATGCTTTGCTTCAATCGTGGCGAGAAGATGATGTGGACCCCTGCAATTGGCCCGGTGTCTCCTGCAATCCTTACACCAAACGTGTTATCCATTTGTAAGAACATATTGATTCGATCGAAATTTGTCAATTACAACACATCAGATTGTTAGTTCTAATAATGCTACCTCATATAGCATGAAAAGATTCCAATGTACTTTACCTGTCAAGCCTCTTCTCCTAAACTGAAATTTATAATTCTTTAGGAACTTACCATACAAGCGTTTATCTGGTGAGATATCGCCATCACTGGGGAATCTTACAGAACTCCGAAGGCTGTATGAATATCTCATTCTTTCTGTTGTTTAAATGGTTTGCTAGTTCTCTAAAAGATTAATATCTCCATTGTTTGGTGGATTCACCATTCGAAGCTAAATTTTACTAAATCTACCTGAAATGCTTGACAGGGCTCTGCATCATAACAGTCTCTTTGGATCCATTCCAGCTGAACTAAGCAACTGCTTAAAATTAAAATGCATGTGGGTCTCATAATCTTCTTCTCTATTCGTCCTGATTTATGGAATGAATGCTGTTTTCATACGAAAGAGTGCCAAGAAATTTGGTCACTAAGTTTGTTTATGGCATTTTTTGACATATCAAAAATTTGTTCTTTTATCCGACAGATATCTAGAAGTGAACTACTTGAGCGGCCATATACCTGCTGACCTTGGCAAGCTCACTCAACTCATGATTCTGTGAGCTACAGTGATACTTTCCATAATCCTAGCTAAAGAAACCTAGATGAGGATTGGCATGGAGAAATTTGATGATAATGCAATGTTTAATTACATTCCTTATAATCATGTGTACGGTTGCTGATAATTGCCTTACATCTTGATGATGACTTTAAATAAGGACAGTCTGTGCAATGAAATTTAACATGACACGTTTTTCCCTGTTTTTCTGAGCAGGGATCTCTCTAGCAATTCTCTTGGTGGCAATATACCAGTGCCTCTCGGGAATCTTCGAAAGCTTATGCTCTTGTAAGTTTGTTGTAAGTTTGTATGGAGTTGTTGATTGAAACAAATGTTTATTAACCATGTTTCCATGACTAAGAATGCTCTTTGTGTGGACCTATTGATTGAAATAGATGTTTCCTTAACTGATAATGTTCTAACTTACCATGAATGTTCCATTTTCAGCAATGTTTCAACAAATTTTTTGACTGGTGAGATCCCAGAAGGTGGAGCCCTGAGTAGATTTCGTATAGAATCGTAAGTACCTGAAAATCCGAGAAACATTTAGCTAGACACATAGGTGGAGCATGGAACTGTCTGTGTTTCCAGAAAAGAATGTCATAGAAGAAAACCGTTTTTTGATGAAAAACAAAGCAGAAAAGAGAAATTTGGTGTTCTGGCGACTCGAATGCAGTGTTTCTGATGATCATTTTTCAGGTTTGTTGGGAATCTCGGGCTGTGCGGTCGACAAGTGGGTGCAATTTGCATAAGCCAGCTACAGGGTCCTACTAGTTCCAGCTCTTTTGCAACATCTTTGGATGAGGGTTTTCCCCCTACAGGTGCATGAAATTTACACTCTTAATACAGTTATGTGATCCAAAGCATATTCCTTTCTAGCAGAGTTTTGTTTATTCAGGCATTGCAACCATGCCAAGGCTTCCCACTTGCAATGATCCCGAAGTTGCTAATGCAAATTCTGGAACTATGATGTTAACAACTGTTTTTTGTATATGCTTGAGACTTTAGGAGAAAAGACATAAACCCCGAAACCCTAATCCTTTTATGCGGTGCAAAACCTAGTGCTTTCTAGAATAGTTTTCAAGCATTTGCAAGCGTATCAAGGATTCTCTCTATGATGATCCCCATGTTGCTCATTCGATTTTGGAACTATGATTTTGAGGTTTTATACCTCATAGAAAACCTCTGTTTTTTTTGAAGCTGTTTTTTTGTGTTTCAGGACTCGGGAGGAAGGCCCAGCATTATCGCACTGAGATCCTTGTCAGTGCACTTGTAACTGTTGGTGTCTCACTCTTAGTTGCATTGATGTGCTTCTGGGGATGCTTTCTATACCATAAGTTCTGGAAGAAGTCATCCGAATTCTCGGAATTCAAAGCGATGGAAAGCGTCAGCGGTATTGTTCTCACCGCGCAAGAGGAAAAAACTCAAAGAAACACAAGCTCATAAAAAAAAAAGTTAAAACCCCACGAGAATCGATATCTCGTGTTTTGACGTAGAGTTGTCGAATCGTTTTGGGATATGCAGAAATTTCAGCTCCTATGCTTGTTTTCTTCCATGGGGATCTACCATATGCATCGAAAGAGATCGCAAGGAGGATAGAGTTGCTGGCTGAGGGCAATGTGATTGGCTACGGGGGATTCGGAACCATCTACAGGCTTGTGATGGATGATGGGGGTGTATTCACCGTCAAGAAAATCGAGAAGCGCCATATTAGCTCGAACAAAGCTTTCGAGAGGGAATTGGAGGTCTTGGGCAGCATCAAGCACCGAAACCTGGTGAATCTACGAGGCTACTGCAATGCGCCCTCGGCGCAGCTGCTCATCTACGATTATCTCGTCGGAGGAAGCCTCGATGAAGTTCTCCATGGTAAGTAAAGAGGTGATGATGATGTTACTTGCTTGAATATTTTGGAAAAGCTGAATCTCTTCTTTGCGTGCCCAATTCGTAAGTCTTAACGGAGATTTTTCGGTGATATATACACATATGTGACTGAAAGCATGGGAATGGGAGTCAATTTAGCTTAATTCCAGACATAGCTAAAATGCTAAGAAAAGAAGCTATGCTTAAATTTGAATCTAGCATCACTAAACTAATCATTGTTGTTAGAATGCTTCGACTTTGAAATGGAATTTTTCTGCTCCAAAATGGACTTTTCTGGAAGGGCAACCTTGACCATTTCAAAAATTTGCCAACTTTGGTGGCAAATCTGAAAAGCAATTTTTGCATAGAACATTGGCTTAGTAAGTCCTTGGACTGGTTTTTGGACTGGTTTTTGGATAGTTTTTTGGGACCTTTTTGGTGGAATTCAGGGTGGAGAGATGCACCCGAGCATATGTTTTGACAGTAGAGAGATATGTATGTAGAATTTGGAGCCTCTAGTTGCCAATACAGAATGCCAATAAAACAAATAGTAATCGACAATTTGTAAATTTTTATCTACTAATGGAAGAATCTCCTTCATGTAAAAAGAAAAAGGCTAAATATTAGTACATGTTATCTGCTAATGGGAAGAATCTCCTTCATGGAAGGAAAAAAACCTAATATTAGTAAATGTTTTATCTGCTAATGAAGAATCTCCTTCATGGAAGGAAAAAAAAGCTAAATATTAGTACATTATATCTACTAATGGGAAGAATCTCCTTCATGGAAGGAAAAAAAAAGCTAATATTAGTAAATTTTTATCTACTAATGAAGAATCTTCTTCATGGAAAAAAAGGTAATATTTTAGAAAATTTTATCTACTAATGAAGAATCTTCTTCATGGAAGGAAAAAAAGGCTAAATATTAGTACATTTTATCTACTAATGGGAAGAATCTCCTTCATGGAAAGAAAAACAGCTAATATCAGTAAATTTTTTATCTACTAATGAAGAATCTTCTTCATGGAAAAAAAGGTAATATTTTAGAAAATTTTATCTACTAATGAAGAATCTTCTTCATGGAAGGAAAAACAAGGCTAAATATTAGTAAATTTTTTATCTACTCATGAAGAATCTTCTTCATGGAAAAAAAAAGCTAATATTAGTATAAAGAGTTGAAGAAGAGATTAAGATACTAGTTAAACATCACTGGCATGCTGATGGATCCTTAACTCTAGATCCCATTTTTTTTCACTTGCTCCATTTCAATTCTCAGAGGCAAAAGGGAGCCTTTCTTGGGGAGCGAGGATGAAAATCGCGCTTGGAGCTGCGAGAGGACTTGCTTATTTGCATCACGATTGCTGGCCACGGATTATACATCGCGACGTCAAGTCCAGCAACATCCTTTTGGGAGAGAATCTGGAGCCCTACGTAGCCGATTTCGGACTAGCAAAGCTTCTCAAGGATGATGAGGAGGAGGATTTGCACGTAACAACCCTCGTCGCTGGGACGTTTGGTTATTTGGCGCCAGGTAACTGATCATAGATGATGATGAGCATCGATCGCATTCCCGTTCCCATCAGCGGATTCGAAATTAAGTCGGTCGTTTCTCGGAAAGATGCTAGATCTGCTTTTATACGGATTCTCCGCCTAAAATTTTGACGTTACTGTAGAATATTTGCAACATGGAAGAGCCAGTGAGAAAGGCGATGTTTATGGCTATGGAGTTGTTCTGCTCGAGCTTCTCAGCGGCAAGCGTCCGACAGACCCTTCATTTGTGGAGAAAGGCCTCAATATTGTGGGATGGGTTAGTGATTAAGGCTCAATGGCCCTAAATCTGGTTAAACCCTAAACCCGAAATTCTAAACCCTAAACTGGCGCAGGCAAATACTCTTCTCAAGGAAGACAGACTGGAAGACATTATCGATCCATCATGTGAGTTGCCTGCGGAATCAGAGAACCTCGAGGCAGTGCTCTCCGTCGCGGCTCTGTGCATACGTTCCGTGCCAGATGAAAGGCCGACGATGCATATGGTGGTCAAAATGCTGGAGGCCGAGAGTGCCTCGCCCTGCGTCGTCAGCGATTTCTACGAATCCAACTCGGACTGAAACCCCGCTTCTTCGTTCTTGTCGATTCGAACGTTCCGCATGCACATGCATGCGGAGTGTGCTTGGAATGCACATGATTGCATGCGATTTCGGGACCTTGACCGTTCCCATAGACTCCCCATTTCAAAGCACAATTCGAGCAATTCGTGCGTGGGCGTGTATGTGACGTGGGATGCACATGCAGTCAGGCGCGGTTTGGATGCATGTGCCGGATGCTCGAGCGCATGAATGCATGTGGTTCATGTGGATTTTTCATGCATACATGTATGTATGTATCATGCAAGCGCGAAGATGTGGTGGTGTATGCGAGTGCGAAGTGCAGTGTATTTGTGTGCAGAGGAATGGGCGTATCAGAACAGACGGAAGAAGAAGAAGAAGAAGAAGAAGAAGAAGAAGAAGAAGAAGCAACAGAAGAAGAAAGAACTCACATATGTTGTATAGGAAACTTTATCCCCAGACGAGTTAGATTTATGCTGTTTTTGTACTGTAACGCCTCCTCAGAAGGTTGGCCTTTTGCCATATCGTTCGTTACTTTCGAAGTAGTTTTCGATAGCGAGGTTTTTCTTTTTTTCTTTTCGTATTGTCATGCTGTTTTAATACAAGCATACGTTTACGGGAAAAAAACAAAACAAAAGAGCAGATTTTAAGTCTGTCTGAAGCCTTTCATGGAAGTATGTATGTATATGTGCATGTAAGTAACTAAGTAAGTAAGTAAGTGTGTGTGTGTGTCTGTAGTATGCATGCATGTATGTATCTGTATGTATGTATATGTATATAATTCTATATGTACGTATATACGTATGTATGTACGTATATACGTATGTATATACGTATGTATATACGTATGTATGTACGTATGTGTAGCGTATGGACGAACATACCACATCGCGATGAAACTGTTGCTGGTTTCTGATGACACTGTTCGCTGGAGATGACGATGATGGCCATGGATCCTTCCATCGCTGCAGGAGCTGGAGCTTCTCCTGCAGAGCTTCATCCGTTCCGTCCGCTCCGCAGCTCTCCAGCTCTTCCTCCTCACTTCGGAAGAATCAGGTCAGCGCCGAAGAATCTTTCCTCCTCCGTTTCTATTCCGCCATTGATTGCATTGAAACTCTTGGTTTGTTTCACGTATGGTTCTTTTTTGTGCGGATCTTTGACCTCATTTCCCTTTCTTTGCTGTTCTTGCTCGCATGGTTTGTTAGAAATTTGTCTCTAACCATGTAGAATTGATTTCCGCTTGTTGTCTTTACGTTCTCTGACTGCCAATCTCGTTTCTGTTTTCCTTTCTGGCCACTCTTTGATGAAGTTTACCCTTGATCTTCTCTTTTGTGGTCTTGGCATTTGATGATAACCTTAATTTCCTTCCACTTCTGCTGTGTCTGTCGTCTTTCTGATAGACCTTAGCTCTTTTTGTGCTCTATTCTTTGTGTTTAGTGCTGGGATTTGACTTTACGATTTTCAGGGCTGTTGCTCAATTAGCATCAGGTCATCAGCAGGCGCCTGAAAAGTCAGATGGAGATTTCTTCGCTGCAGAATACTCGCAAAACGCCACCTTTGAACCCTTATTTTATCCTAATGTCGTTGAGATGCAGATGAGAGGTCAATATGGGGATGTTAATAACCCCATCTCAGAAGGAAACAATGGAAACCACCATGGCAAAAGCTCACTAATCTCTGCCGAAACTTGCTGCTCTATGCTGCATGAATGTATAGAAAACCAGGACCTAATAAATGGTAGGGGTGTACACCTCTTACTGATAAGCCATGGCTTAGATTTGGTCTCTTCTGTGGTGAATGATCTTATCCATCTATACGAAGCATGCGGAAGCTTAGCAGAAGCTGACCTTGCATTTTCTAAGGTCTTTTGTCCCAGTCTTTCGACCTGGCATGCCCTCATGCTTGCATACATTGACAACGGAAGAAACCAAAGAGCCTTGGAAATATACACGAGAATGGAAGAACAGGGAATCACTCCTAACTCTTTTCTATTCACATGCGCACTGAAATGCTGTGCAAGCATAAAGGCGGTATTGCGAGGGCAGTTAATACATGAAGATGTTATAGGGTTGGGACTTATTTCTGATGTATTTGTCGCTAGTTCCTTAATTAATTTCTATTTGAAAACGGGATACATACTCAAGGCCTGGATTATCTTCAAAGGATTGCCATGCAAGAATGTCGTAACATGGTCTACGATGATTGAAGGGTGTGTCGAGAGTAAAGATATGGGACTTGCTATCCGACTATTCGAAGAAATGCACTGCCAAGGGATTGAGCCTAATGAAGCTACTTATTTATCCATTTTCAATGCTTGTGGTGTCGTTGGAGATTTGAGCAAAGGTATGTTCTTGCATGGCCAAGTGATTGAATTAGGGTTCGAAATGACTACTGGTATTGCAAACAGTCTAATCGACATGTATGGGAAATGTCAGAGCATGGATGAGGCTCGTGAAGTCTTTGAAGACATGCCAAACACTGATGTGGTATCTTGGAATGCCCTCATTGCAGGTTATATCTTGAATGAACAAATTACTCCCGCTTGTCTAGTATTTGAAACCATGTTGATGAAGAAAATGAAACCAAACAGGATTACATATTCATCCATCTTGAAAGCATACGCAAGCATGGGGTCTTTACGTGAAGGTAAGGTGATACATGATCAAGTTATTAAAGATGGGTTAGAGTTGGATGAATACGTTCAGAGCACCCTCATCGACATGTACTGCAAGTGCAGTTGCCTGGGGGAGGCCCATAAAGTTTTTGAGAATTGGCATGGCTGTGAAAATATTGTGGTCTGGGGTGCAATGATGGCTGGGTATGCACAACATAACTATGGCCATACAGTCTTGGAGCTTTTCACGAAAATGAAAATGGTTGGTATGAAGCCCAATAGTTATGTATTCTCCTCTGTACTCAAAGCATGCAGCTCTATCGGTGCTTTAGAGGAAGGTTGGAATATACATCAGGAGATTCGTCTGAGTGGAATCGGAATTTGTGCATTTTTAGGGAGCAGTCTTGTTGATATGTATGCTAAATGTGGAGATTTAGAGGCTGCCTTGAGAGCATTTGAAGGCATAACCTCTAAAGATGCGGTGACGTGGGGAGCAATGATAGCTGGATATGTTCAGCATGGGCATTTTGTATCTGCGCTTCAGCTTTATGATAGGATGCAAAGAGAGGGCCCTGATCCAGATCAAGCGGTCTTTATTTCTCTCCTGAGTGCATGTGGTGGCATCAGTATCTTGTGGCAAGGACAATGCTTACACCGTGAAGTCATTTCAAAGGGTCTCTGCTTCGGTACTGAAATTGGAAATGCTTTTCTTGATATGTATACCAAGTGTGAGGGATTTAAAGAGGCACAGACTGTGTTTGATGCAATGCAGAGCAGAAATGAAACATCGTGGAGTATTATGATTGCCATGCATGCCCAAAGGGCCGATTTCGTGTCATCAAGGCTCTACCTGAAAGGTATGGAAGAAGAGGATTTAGCACCCGATGGCATTCTCTTTACGTGCATTCTGGCCTCATGCAATCGTACAGGGCAACTCGAAGAAGGCCTGGCATTTTTCAGATGCATGAGAGATCTTTATTGCATCAAACCAGGCATCGAGCATTTCGGCTGTATGGTGGAACTCCTTGGGCAGGGAGGGCAGTTGGAGGAGGCTGAAGAGCTACTCGAGATTTTGCCGATGTTACCGGATAGCACTGCGTGGATGTCTTTGCTTGCCGCTTGCCAGAAGTATAAAAATGTGATAGTTGGAAGGAAGTGCTTTAGTCAGGTCATCAGGCTGGACCCAAAGGCAGCTGTTGCCTACGTGTTGATGTCTAATATATATGCCGATGCTGGCTTGTTACAAGATGCGCATGCAATCGATGAGGAAAGAAAACGCTTGAATGTGTGGAAAGTCCCCGGAAGGGCATGGATTGAAATCGACAAAACTGTGCATGAGTTTGTAGTGGGAGATAAGACTCATCCAGAGAGCGAAGGAATCTATGCGAATCTGAGAAGATTGTCATTGTGTTTGAAACAGGAAGGTTATGTACCTCAATTGAGTGCACTGGAGTTAGAGAAGGCACCGGAGAAAAGTAAAGAAAGCAAAGAAGAGGCTCTGCTTGTGCATTGTGAGAAGCTTGCCATAGCTTTTGGGCTCCTTAGCACAGCGGAAGGAGTAACGCTACGCGTGTCCAAGAATCTTCGGGTGTGCCAGGACTGCCACAATGCTACTAAGATATTATCCCGCATAGAGAAACGGGAAATCATAATCAAAGATTCCCACCAGGTTCACCGCTTTCACAATGGGATATGCTCATGTGAACTTGGCACAGAATCTTGTGCTTTACATGTAAGCGCTGAATCTAAGATTGGTTAGAAAAATCAGGGTTGACGCAGATGTTTCCCACCTCGCCGTGGCAAAGTAAAGAAGGTCAGGGCATCGGCATCTAATGGCTCATTTCAGTAGTAGGTGTGGAGAAATCTCCTATGCTTTTCTCTACATCACTCCCAGGTTTTCTTTCATCTTATGAAGGGGAGAGAATGATTGATGATTGAGAATGCAGGGGAAAACCGAACAGAATCAAAGATGACTCAAGGTGTTAGTGTGACGAACCGGAGTAGATTTCAAGCTCTCAAAGGGGGGGAGATCGATGCTTCAGTAAGTCTTTTCAATGACCATGGCTCATTATAGTATGTGCTGATAGCTCCAAGGGATCATGATAGTCTCAGCAAGGATATGGAATTGATGATTCAGATGATGCATTCTACGGATGAGATTGGTTGATGATTCAGATGATGCATTCTACGGATGAGATTGGTTGATGATTCAGATGATGCATTCTACGGATGAGAACTGTTGATGATTCAAAAGTCAGGGTAGAGAACGCCAACAATTCTTCAGTTCCGAGGTATCATGATAATCTCAGAAGAGATGTGGAATCGATGATTCAGATGTTGCGAATCGGCCACCATTCGCTGTCATCGTACCAGACATCTGACAACAGCATTCAGAGAACCAGAGCTGATGATAGCCAACAAAATAAGCAAAAATGTATTTACCACTTCCTGAAATAACCATTTGCAATTTGGTTTATTCATACATGCAGAGTGCTATCCATTCCGCAGGATCGACATTGAAGCTGCACATAATACTTGTGACTAGTTTGATGATCTCCTGATAGACACCAAACCCTTTTGTTATCCACCCAAGTCTCTAATCAAAATAGACATGAACACTAGATATTTTTATATGAACCTCTCTCGCCTATGTTTGAATATTACCTGGCCAAAGGATTCTGGCCTGGTCATCTCATCCAAATATAATAAAAAAACAACCTGAAGCTATTGAAAGATGGCATGCATCTGGTACCCAAATACAGAAGTAAGATTCTTGAATTCTTCTTTACTCACCACATCTAAGGACTCTTGGATTCTTTTTCATTCATAATCATGATAATGTTGTATGCATGACACAGCCAACAACCAAATCTTCGTATTTGTTTCCGACTTTAATCTGCAAATGAAGTTCCAACTGACATCTTTCGCACTTTTGTAACGGAGATTAGCCCACATACCACATCAATGTAATACCAACAAAGACAACACAAGACACAGTAGAGATATAAATAAACCACCGATACATCTATTACGTTGATCATACGATGCACCTTAGGAACAATCGATATATCCATCCTCTTGACAAGAATGCATCTTCAGCATTCGAAATGCTGGAGCAATATGGATAATGGAAGCACAAATGTGCATAGATACATAGATACACACGCACACACACACACATATATATATACATATAAGAGAGAGAGAGAGAGCAAAACGCCAGGATTGAATATGTAATGCCAAGCGATTCTTCGGATTCTTCTGCTTCTTTGATTCTTCTTCTTCTTGGGTTCGATACAAACTCTAAGAGAAGGAGTAATGCTTATCCACAGCTTCAAAGACCTCCCAAGTGCAGCTCATTCCATCAGGAAACACGACTAAATCTCCGGCTCCGATCTCCACGTACTCCGTACTGTTCTCCCCGTACACCTTCACCTTGCCCTTGAGAAGGTAGCATGTCTCTGTGCCTGAGTATGTCCAAGGGAACTTGCTCGGAGAGCAGCCCCACCTGCACAGCACATCCAACAGTTTAAATGGAAAACTGGCATATGTCTCAATTCTCTTCTTCCTCCAAGAAATCAGACCAGATGATGGTTCAGACTCTCAGATATGATCTCGGCATCATTTCTGGAATCTCCTCCCTCCTTTCACAGCATGGCATGGCGTTTCTCGCTATCATTTCTGAAGCGCTCCAGTCCCTTCTTGAACCATTATTGCATGCCATTTCTCAGAGGATCCGCCAGAATCCAAATTCCCAAGGAGTTCTTTTTCGTGACAGCATGGCATATCGTTTCTCAATACCATTTCTGAAGCGTTCCATCCCCTTCTTGAACCATAGATGCATGCCATTTCTCAGAGAATCCGCCGGAATCCAAATTCCTAAGGCGTTCTTTTCGCGACAGCATGGCATGTCGTTTCTCGATACCATTTCTGAAGCGTTCCATCCCCTTCTTGAAGCATCATTTGCATGCCATTTCTCAGAGAATCCGCCGGAATCCAAATCCCTAAGGCGTTCTTTTCACGACAGCATGGTATGCCGGCCGTTTTCAGGATGAGTCGTTTCAAAAGCGCTCCTTTTTTCTCACACCACATGTGCTAGGGGACATTTCCATGTCCGACAACAGAGAAATGCAAACTCGAATAGGTAGAGAGAGAGAGAGAGAGAGAGAGAGAGAGAAGGAGAGAGCTGTGCGGACTTACTTTGGCCATGAGCGGACGCCGAGGTCGGAGAGGCGGGACTCGGGGGGGTTGCGCTCGATGCGGACGCCCAGCTTCTCTTCCACCACGCTCTCCTTGGCCATAGCGCGGACGGCGACGAGGCGAGGCGAAGAGGAGGACGACGACGACGACGAAGAAGAAGAAGAAGAAGGAGCGAGACGAAGACGAAGACGAAGAGGCAAAGCAGCGGAAGGGGAGGCGGCGATGGTGTTCACGACTGTCAGAGACATGGCGATGGCGCCGCGCTTCCTTCGTCTTCGTCTTCTTCGTCTTCTGCTTCTTCTTCATCGTCTTCACGACGTTATCCCGAGCCTGGGCCCCGAACCTGATCCCCGAACCTGATCCCCGAACCTGGTTCCTTCTTTCTTCTTTCTTCTTCTTCTTCTTCTTCTTCTTCTTCTTCTTCTTCATTCATTATGTGACGTTATCCCGAGCCTGATCCCCGAACCTGGTTCCTTCTTTCTTCTTCTTCTTCTTCTTCTTCTTCTTCTTCTTCATTATCTCTTCGTGACATTTATCCCGAACCTGATCCCCGAACCTGATCCCCGAACCTGTTCTTTTTTTTCTGTAACCAAAACACACACAGAACAAAAACTCTTGTTTCTTTCCTTCTTTCTGGCATTTTGTTCTTTGGTTTCATCACAAGTGTTGTGTTTTTTCCATCACCGGCGTTTCGAGTTCCCCGTTATTATATGCTTCGCTGGCCTCTCTCTCTCTCTCTCTCTCGTTATCAGCTAGTCGTGTGCTTGCTGCTCCTCCGATCTCTCGAGGCCGGTTTCGATGTGCCTGAGCAGGTAGCCGTTTTCGAGCTTTAGAAAAACGCTTACAATGCTCTTGTTCCGCGGATGTCCTTACAAACAGCGTCCGATCGAAATCTCTCTCTCTCTCTCTCTCTCTCTATATATATATATATACCCCGAAATGGGTTTCTCCATCGCAAGTCAGGTTGTCGTAAAACACAGGATGCTGCAAGAAGCTGTATATGGCAACCACTCTTAGCTTCCTGCAAGCTGCCATCTGTCAGTGCGTTTGATCTTGTCTCTTTGGTCGAACCACGATGCAATATACCAAGATTGAATCGAGTTTTCTAGGTGGGGGGGACTCTGTGACCTCATTATTAATTTCTCCGCAAGTGGGTTACAGTTCCGAAACCTTATGAAATCGACAATCGATCGTCGCGAACGAAACGCACAGACACACACAGAGAGAGTGGATTCGTCTATGTGCTCGATTCCAGATCGCAGCGCATCTGAAAAGCTACAGAGAATAGAGTGTTCTATTTCTCCAGGTGCAGAATGGGACGGTGTGCTAGCCAGCAGCAGAGTGAGCGCCGTGCGAGAAGCCATGCTGCCTGATGGAGGAACTGAAGGTGCCGTTGTGGAGGCTAGGCAGGAACACGGCCCACGAGAAGGCGTAGAGGATCAGGAGCAAGACGAGCACGGCGACGCAGACTCGGCAAGCTCGATTCCAGTCTCTGCTCACGTACTCCAGAAGCCCGGCCTTGCACGATCTGCAGTCGAAACAGAGTGCAGATGGATCGTTGTCCCAGATGCCGCAGTCGGAAGCAGTCGTCGAGGCTCGCGTTGCGTTCACCCATCTCGTTGCGCTCACGAATTGGAACCCGCATTCGCTCGGTGGCTTGCAGCATCCTGACTGCAGGATCAAGAGGGCAAAATAGTTAAATTATTATTATTATTATTATTATTATTATTATTATGTTAAACTCTTTTCTTTAGCAGATGCCCATTGCTAAGCCAAAACATCTGATCAGACAGAGTCAGATCCGAGCTCATCGACTAGATTCAATTGGCTCAGGCACCTGCTCAGCTGCTTGTTGTTGCCTCACCTACGCCAATCCCCTGATCAAAGCTTGATCAGTTGGATTAATCTGGCCCCAATTGCTTTCAATTGCCTTGCCTATGCAATCCCTGATCAATTGGATTAATCTATTCATGGATTTATTAGCCTTAGTTGCTTGTAGATTTGCCCTCGCCTGAGCAATCCCTAATCAAAGTCTGATTGGTTGGATTAATCTGGCCCAACTGCTTGGAATTGCCTTGCCTGTGCAATCCCTAATCAGTTGGATTAATCTGTTCCTAGATTTATCAAGCTTAGATGCTTGTAGTTGCCTCACCCAGGCAATCCCTGATCAAAGTCTGATAGGTTGGATTAATCTGGCCCAACTGCTTGTAATCGCCTCGCCTGTGCAATCCATGATCAATTGGATTAATCTGTTCATGGATTTATCAGGCTCAGCTACTTGCGAATTCGGCCTTTGCCTGGGCAGCTGATGGATCTGTACAAATAAGAAACAGACCTGGATTGGACTGAGCTCCGCGAACTTGAAGGCGATCAACGTTGGGTACTTCTTGTCGAGACCCACACAAGGCTTCCTGCCTTGGACACACATCCGGATTGTCATCCAGTTCAAGGGATCGGATAACTGGAAAAAAAAATGTGCTTCAATCGTGTCGGGGTTTAAGGATTTAAGGTTTAGAGTTCAGGTTTCAGGATTTGTTTCTGCGTCCCTTTGCCCTAATAAACTCAGCATCGTACGCCTGCTCTCTCTAAGAGAGACTTTGATTGTGTAAACCTACCTGAAACCCTAAAACCCTAAAACCCTAAAAACCCCAAAACCCTAAAAACCCTGAAAAAGCATGTCTAGGTTGGTTACAGAATCAAAAGTCTCTACAGAGCTCGCGCTCCATTAGGTAACTAACTGTGGAACCTGATACTGCGAAATTCCTTGCCAAAATGCTCACATACTTTTGTCAAACTGATGCATAATCAAAGCAAAACATTCTCAATCAGGTTTTTGATGGGAATGTGGAGGGTTTAGGGCTTCCATTGATGAACAGGTTAAGTTTTAGGGTTCTAGGTTTAGGTTTCAGGGTTCAGGGTTCAGGTTTGAAGTATTAGGGTTCTGGGTTCTGGGCTCAAGGTTTAGGGTTCATAGAGTTCAAGGGCTCAAGTTTTAGGGTTTTGGGTTCAGGTTTCAGAGTTCAAATTTCAGGGTTCAGGGTTCAGGTTTGAAGTATTAGGGTTTTGGGTTCATGGCGCAAGTTTTAGGGTTTTGGGTTTAGGTTTCAGGGTTCAAGGTTCAAGGTTGAAGTATTAGGATTAAGGATTCAAGTATTAGGGTTCAAGTTTCAGGTTTTAGGGTTGACAGGGTTCAAGGGCTCAAGTTTTAGGGTTTCACAGGGTTCAAGGGTTCAAGTTTTAGGGTTCCTGTGACAGGGCTCAGAGCTCTCAAGGTTTTAGGGTTTCAGGGTTCAGGGTTCAAGGTTGAAGTATTAGGGTTCAGGGTTCAAGGTTGAAGTATTAGGGTTCAGGGTTCAAGGTTGAAGTATTAGGGTTCACAGGATTCAAGTTTTAGGGTTCAAGGTTGAAGTATTAGGGTTCACAGGATTCAAGTTTTAGGGTTCAAGTTTCAGGTTTTAGGGTTCACAGG